>JBAFWW010041759.1:11593-22148 GCA_036873685.1 Agapornis canus
AAAAGGGAAAGGGAAGGGAGGAGTTTAGTTAAAAAAAAGGAGAAAAGGGGGGGGGGGGGGGGGGGGGGTGTGACAGGGCTGATGGGGGAAGCTGAAACTAATAATGCTGCTAATATTTGTCTAGGTTTGTGTTCTGTCCAATTACAGCAAAGTCCACAGGTGGTCTTGTATGTGGCCTGCAGCCTTCTGACCTCCTTCTGAAAGGTGACCTTGTGGTTTGATAGGTTGGCTCTACTTGAGTAGGTTGTTACTTGAACAGACCACTAATGCTTCTCCACAGCATATTGCTGTATCTTTATAGAGACTGTTGAATGATGTGGTATGTACCACAGAGACCACTGTCCAGAGAAAAGTGCCATCAAAGGGTGAGAGGGGGTTGACCACAGAATATTTACCATTTTATGTGCACCAAAAGAAAAACAAACGCACACATACACAAAAAAAAAAAAAAAAAGAAAGAAACCAAACAAACCAAAGCTGGAAATAGGATTTTCCTTTAGTGCTCTTTGTGCATTGTGGTTTTATATTGGCTGTAGAAAAGGTTCTGTACAGTGTTGATTCTTCAACTCAGATGGCAAACAATGATTAACCAGTTCCTTCCAAATGCTCACTAATGAGCAGAAACCAAGTTGAACCAGTTGTTAATATTGAATTAAACTTAAAAAAAACCCTAATGTAGTTATGAGCATTAACGTTCTCATCTAAATCGAAACTTTCCCAGAATGGTGCATTTGGGGCTGGATGTCTTTCTTCAAGCTTATTTCTAGTGACAGAGGATATGAAGAAGTAAATGATAGTAGAATATGATTATAGATCTTAATGTAGTTTAAAATTACTCCATTTTAAGTGAAATTGATGCACAAGGGCAGGACCTCTTAACCACATACATTTAAAAGCCTGTCCTACACAAAAGTGTCTTGTGTGCTGCTCTTGAGACTTACTGTCTTGTCTAAAGCTTCTTTAAGATGTGAGTGGAAGCTCTGCTATAACAGCAGTGTCAAGGATTTTGGATTTATGGCGTTAAGAGCTAATGGGAAGCACATTTACTGTTCATTCACATTCTTAAGCTATTTTACTCATGGCATTTCAAGGCCAAATGAGGCCTAGGTTAGATAAGCTTTCAAATAAAAATTAAAACCAAAAAAAGAGGAAGATTTTAATATATATGATTTGAGAAATAATGTATATATGTATGTACTGCTATCAGTAATATTATAATGAAGCAGGCTGGGGACCAACTGTCTGGGAAGCATCTGTGCAGAAAAGGATCTAGGAGTCCTGGTGCACAACTTGACTGTACCCTTCAGACAAAAAGCCAACTGCATCCACTGTGTTAGCAAAACTACAGCCAGAAGCTCTAGAGAAGTGATGCTCCTTAGTTTATCACTTGTGAGACTGTTTTTAGAGTATTATGTCCAGTTTTCAGCACCCTGGTACAAGAAAGATACCACCACACTTGCATGAGCCCATGGAGGGTCACCAGTCTAGTCAGGGCTGGAGCATGTGGTAAGCAAGAAGCTTAGAGAGCTGGGTCTATCCAGGCTGGAAAGAGGAAGGCAAAGGGGAGACTTTATTGCTGTCTGCAACTACCTGATCTCAGGCGAAGGAGAAGATGGAGCCTGACTCTTATCAGAAGCACACAGCAATAGAACAAGGGCCAACAGCCGCAAGTTGGAACATGAGAAATTCCAGATACAAGGCAAATATTTTTACCAAAGAATGGTCAAACACTGGGACAGGTGCCCAGACAGACTGTGGATTCTCCATCCTTGGAGGTGTTCAAGATTCAGTTGGATATGTGCCTGAGCAATCTGTTGTAATAAGACCTGGTTTCAGCAAGAGGTTGGGCCAGACACTTCCAGAGGTCCCTTACAGCCTGAATTATTCCATGGTTCTTTGATACTTTCATAACAAGAACTAAATACTTTCATAACAAAACTAGATACCTTCATAACAAGAACTAAAACAAGAACAATATTGCAAGTCCACTGAAACATTGTAGTGAAAAGGAACAACCTGTTAAAAATCATAATGTGATTAATAATACTGTGCATTTGATCAATTTACCTTCTGGCATCAAGTCAAGGGTTTATGTAATGAACAGTTACCTCAGCATTTCTTCTGTGTGGTTCTGCCTGAAGTGAAATCACAGCTTCACTGAAGTCAGATAACAAAATTCTCATTGACTTCATGATGCCTTGAATTCTGTCAGCTTAAATGGAGATCATAGGAGGGTTCTGTAAAGTCAGATAATGGTCTTGATGTGGGGAGAACTTCAGAGAATAGTTTTCACTTTTTCTGAAAGTGCATTTCACAACCACCAGACTCCTTTATTATATACAGATAAAGTTATTCTAGTATTGGAAGCAAAAAAACAGTGTTACCCTCTCAGCTTTGTACTTGTGTTCCTGTAATCACAAGTATTGAACTGAGTTGTTTATAAAAGGAGGGAAAATTGCAGGGAACAAAAGCTTCCTTCCTATGATCCCCAAGTTAGAAAGTATTTATTTCAAAGCTTTGGAAAGTGTTGGCCAGCTCTCACTTTTAGAAAAAACATCTTAGAAAAAAAAAAAAAAAGACTATATAAAAAGTCCAAACCTTATTATGTGAGCTTAATTATACCCTGAAAGTGCTTACCTTTTACAATGGTGATAAAGCATAGAAAATGCAGTATAAACATATAGTGCAGTATTAAGGCATATGTTCCTTACCTGCAATTCTGCAAAGGGGGAAGAGTTTTTTAACATTGCTTAGGCTGGCTTTACGAAATGGCACTTGTCAGCAGAGTGTGTATACCCTTGTTACTGTTACATTTATATGAAAAAAAGTGTCCAGGGTCTGTTTCTTCCTCTTATCTAACCAGCCTGTTTTATGTTACATATACTATTGATTACACTTTTTGATTATATGAATTACGTGATCTATAAGGTCCCTTCCAACCCTAACAATTCTATGATTCTGCGTGTGAGTACAGATAATGATAAATTCTCAGTGGAGTTATTTGGCTTGTAAAATATTCATGCAACTCTGTGGAAAAGTTACTGTTGCTAAAAAACAATTCTGGAAACCAAAGTGCCTGTTTCAACAGCCCAGTCTTGGTTCTTTATTGCAGCCAGTGTTTTGGATGAGTGCAGGTGTACATGTGATTATGAATTTAGAATGGTCCGGGAATATTTTAAGATCAAGAATGTCTCCAATGTAGAGTTAATTTCTCATGAATAATGGCTAAGGAGTAATTTGGTAGTTTTCCACCCTAACTTTCATAATATACAGAGCAGGCTGGATAATAAGTGTTTGTCAGCATCTTGTTGCAGACTCCACTGTTTGGCATTTATTGTGACTTTATAATAATATTAATAATATTTTTTTTCTTGCTTCTTTTCATCATACATTTTAGCCTGCAGAACTTATTTTTTTTTCCAGCATTTTCCCTGTAGTTGTGAGGGATTTTCATGTATTTGTGGAGAAACTAACATAATGCATTAGTTCAGTAGCTGAAGCATTAAAAAGCAAGAAGCATATGACTTGTGATTCTGAGAACTGGCAATACTGCTTTTCTGCTTTTAGGATTTAGGAAGATACTCTTTTTTTTTTTTAATGGAACATTTATATGCTTGCATCTGAACCCATTACATGACATACACCATGGTTAGCAACAGCTTTTGTGTATCATGGCTCAGGTTCCCATACACTCCTGACAGTATGTATATTCATGAGATTCATGACATTTCCCTGCATCTGCTCTTATAACAGATTTCGTTTCAAAGCAGCACTTCATTGATGTAGCACACTGACACATTTTAGGTGTAATTGCTTTTCATCTGGTTGTGTGATTATTTTGTGACACCTAGTGGATAAATTGATAGTAGTGCTGATTTTAATTTCCTTGGGTTTGTTAGATTCTCTTGACAGACATTCTGGCCTGGAAACTCAATCCATATTACAAATACATAGACTCTCTTCCTTTTTTACTTTCCCCCATTCCAGCTAACTTTGCTCATGGAATAACTTGCTGATAGCCAACACCAGTCTTGAGGAAATTCAGAGTCCCCAAATAATACAAGGTAATAAACATTTGAAAATTTCATTGTATCATTTAGTCAGGATCCCTGTGTCTGCAGAGTGTGATCTTCACACATTAACTTTTCCTACTGTATCAACTTTTTTGTGGTGTGCTTCAAACATGCAATTCCCTTAAGTATCAGCTACATGAAGTTATAAAAGGTTACAAAGGAGTACTTACTAACCTATGAGGAGTTTCAGAAATAGCCATTCCTTTACTGTTCTTAGAAAACAAAATCTGATAAAAAAAATTAAAATATTCTGTACACACAAGAATGTTCTCAGAATATTTACATCCAGAAACAGTCTAGAAATGCCTTAAATGCATGACCTACTTTCACAACTACGATAGATCTCGTGAAGTATATATTAATTTACATGTTATGGATTCTGTGCCTGAAGCTTAATTTTAAAGTCATTTCTCCTGCAGGAAAATGTTGAAATACTGTCCAGTATGTTTACTATAAATATGTGTTTGCTATGTATACATGTTTGCTATAAAGTAAGAATTTTTATATGGCTCTATTTTTTATGTTGATAAGAGATGGGGAATTAATTATTTCAAGTTGCACCAAATCTGCTTCCTGTATGTCTGGGTTGGTACTATTAGTGTGCATGTTTCTATCATCAGAGAATGTATAATATGCTACTTGCCAGACAATTTGTAAAGGCTGAAATCTTCCAGCATCCCACAGCCGGCATGGAACAATAGCTTACATGATAGCTAAGGTTTTAGTAGTTTTTAAAAAGGAGCTAAAAAGAAAAGGAACTAGAAGTCGTATGAATTTGGAGATAAGAGGTTATGTATTTTTCATATGTGGGGAATTGGAATGGAATGGTGCAGAGGACATGAAATAATTGATTTTAAAGACCATTTTCAAGATTTTGGGTTTCAGCTTGTCACTCTTCAGAGAAAATGTGTTGCATATTTCCACTCCCGAGAGGCTTTCAAAATCAGAAAATGTAATACTAAACTGTGTCTTTAATACTTAATACCGACCGACGAGGCACTCTTTTCCTGTGCTTTTCCTAGCTGCTCATCCTAACAGTTCTCTTGTGACTTTCATTTATGTAAAATTAGGGCCTGTAGCAACAGCATCATGAATAATGGACACGAAGTATCTAAGCTCTGGCAAAGATCTGCTCACTTTCTACCACCTGAAGCCTGCTTTAAGACCATTAATGAATGTTTAACCAGTGAAAGCTCTAGTCTCAGGTAAGAAGACTTACACTGCTGTAATTCTATGGAGAGCCCTGGTCACCTTAGAAAACATCAGGTTGTCTAGAGGGAGCCCCCCCCCCCACCTTGCTTTTTTAAGGCTTGTGTTCAAGCTTGGTCTGGATCTTAGACTGGGCTCTGCATTGGATGGCTGATAAGGCTGGTAATCTCATTAGCTCATGCAGCAAGTGTGTGTGTAAGCTTTCTTTTTGGTGTCTTTGTTGCTACCCACAGAATGGAGTACTCTGAATGGAAAATAACTGATCAGAGCAGAGGCAAAGTAATCGTGACCAAAGCACCTGTGTATATTTTTTTAATCATAACACAACTTCAGACAATACCAAAGGATGGTAACAAAGCTGTTACTGTGCACAGAGATCACCTGTTGGTAACCAAAGAAAAACAGGAGCTAAAAGGAAAAGAGGATCTCAGTAATTCCAGTGTTGTTAGCAGCAAATTCCTGGAGGTCCCTAGAAGTTAGAGGCATGCAAGAGGCACGGCCTGGCTCAGGCTCCAGAGGGACAGCAGAGGAAGAGGACACAGGGCAGGACATGAATTGGAGATCCACTGCACCTTCAAGAGGCAGGCACTGCAGGCTGTCCTTTGGCAGGAGGAAGCCTCTCACTGTCACCTGGTGTGCCATAGCTAAGGACATGAGAATGTCTGACAGGGTCAATGAAAATACTTGCTTTTACAAATGGGCTTCTTTGATCAGCTCTATAACTTCCCCTTCCCTGAAAAAGTAGCCAGAAATAAACAGCCTGCTTCAGTTTTTGTTTTGCTGGGCCTCTACGAATACTTTCTCTGTGTTAATGTATATGAACTTCCAGGCTTCTGCTTCTTGACTATCTGCTTCTTGAACCAAGCCCAGTGGCTTGAGCCTAAATGCAGTCCAGACCTCAGAACATTGTTCTGAAATGGAAATGAATTTTAAGCTTCTAACAGTATTTTAAAACAAACAGACCACATAGATTGGTGATTTCATGCCAGCTTTTCATATAATGCTATCCATGATTTCGAATGCTATGGGTATAAAGTGATCATGACAAATGGAACAGTTTCTGAAGGATGGATTTTGCTTGTCTGCTGTAATACAAAGCTTATTTTTCATTAGCACTCAAGTAACTTTATTCTGATTTTGGTGCTGGCAAATGTAAGTGTGCATTGATGTAAATGCAGAATTTTAGGCTAAATCCTTGTAATGCTGGGTTATTCACAACTCTGGTCTAATCCTGGTTCCCAGACTACTAATTTTCTCACTCCTACTTGTCAGCAGCTTGATCTCACTAAAGTCTAAAATTTAAGATGAAAGCTTTATGGGGCAAAGGGCAGGAGATGTTTTTTTACTGACTAGAATTATTGGCACAGCTGCATTTCTGCAAAATGGATTTCAGTTTCTAGTTGAGGCTTAGAACATATTCTGACAGGCATTCCCTCTTGGTGCTTAATTAAGTTAGGACTTGCACATACTGGTTTATTGCATGTCTTTTAAAAAGAAAAACAGTTTCCAAGGATTTAGATCCATTTCAGATTGAAAACTCAGTTTTCCCAAAAGGGAATTTGTGGTTTGAGATTGGGAATAGTGAGGAGGATGTCAGATGAATATTGTTTTCACAATCATCTTGTCAGTCTGCTTAATGTTATTTTCCTAGCTTACAAAAGGAACTGAAATAAATAACACTTCCTGTCAGTGATATCATGTAGGTTAGGTGTGATACTGTATGTACTGCATGTATTAAAAAAGAAAATCTGCTTGATTTAAAAGTCACACGGTTTACTTAAGATCCTTTATGTGGTTTTTCCATCCAAATACAAACATTACTCAAATAATTGCTTGTGGGATGGCTGAGTTGGAGAGACCAGTGGACTGTGATTCTGACTGTTCTCTACATCTCTGATTGTGCCCAGTTTTTATTTTCATGGAGCTCAAGGGGAGGTGGCAAACACACAATTTTTAAGGAATGGACATCACATATGAAATCAGAGTTAAGGGTGCTTGACTTAAGTGTCCTATTTTGTGTTCAGAGATGTTAAGGAAATCTGACTGACGTCAGCTGGGTTATGTGTCTTCAGCTCTTCCAAAAATTAGGTCCAATATCCTAAAATTACTGAATATTTGTGGGGGAGGGAGGGTGAAGGGAGGATGTGGTGTCATTAATATTTCATTTTTGTGTCATCTGCATGAATACAATCTGCATTAGAGAGTGGAGATAAATTATGAATGTTTAGGGAATGCTTACTATAAGAAAGGTGTTCTATGGCTCTTTTATTCTTGCTTTCTCTAACAAGAGAAGATAAAACTGACATTTTCTTAGCTGTTTCCTTAACAATAAACAGCCCTAATTTGCCATAGCTTCATCTGCCTTTACTGCAGACACCCATTTCCCAGATAATACCATCCATTGCGCTTTTACTTTTACATATGGCAAGATAGCAAAGGTACTTCCCATGGCAGGGAGGTTAGAACTAGGTGATCTTAAGATCCTTTTCAACCCTAATCATTCTGTGATTCTATAATTTGTGTTTCATAAGACATACCTCACCCTTGGTGGATTTGCTATTTCCACACAGGTTTTGACTCCTGCAGACACTGGCCTCACCTGATTTCTGGGCATTAGGATTTGGTAATCTTCATTTCTGCCCTGGATAGCTCAGGAACAGAGCCCTGCAGGATTCCCTTGTGCCATCACTGCTGCTGCTCTTGCAGCTATCCATGTCACACCTCACAGCCACCTTAGACCTGGACAGAAAGCCCACTGAGGTGAACACAACTCGACTGGGAAGTAAGTAGATGGAAAGATCATGCCTGGCTATACTAACACCTAGTTAGAAGATATTAAAAAGTTGGTGTACACAGGCTAATGTTTTTCTGCAGCCAACTGTGAAGGACAGACACTTGTATAGAGAGCTGTCTACACATGACTGTAACTGAATTGAATTCTAGAAAAACCTGTGCATCTCCATCGAATGTAGGAGGAGGCTGAGGAGGCTCAGTCCTGTGAATATTTCCCATTGTGCCTGCCTAAAGTTCTGACAGAATCTGCCCTGTATTATTAAGTTACAGTAAAGTTTCACAACTGGTGAAAGAGCTATCTCTTGCCATTTTAGAAGTAATGGGTAAGATCATGATATACGTCATACTTCACAAGAGTCAACACAAGAGTCTACAAAATCTGTATTTGTAGAATACTTTTTACTTCTTGAAGGATGAAGGCAGTGTGTCGTTTTTGTTTTATTTAGTTAAAAATATATTTCAAAATATTGTGTGTGAAGTTTGTCATGCATAGATCCCAGGGAACTGAATCCTTCCTTCCACCAAATAATTTCTGTCTGAAGTCTCTGGGAAAGTTGCCTGCCATGGTACTGCTCTGTCACATCTCTGCCTTGAAAGAATGAAGCGGCAGTTCAGTATCCTGCCCGGTTCAGATCCTGTTGAGGTCTGAAAGCTTCCAATGGCTGCAACATCCACCATAGCAGATCCTCAGCCATTTATCCCATAATCACTCTTGTCAGCAAAGGTTTGTGACATTTTTAATAATACATGATCTGTAAGAGCAGAATGGTGACTTTACATCACTTTGGAAGCCACAAGATAATTGTTTTATGAAGAGGTGTTAGAAACTGCTGGTCTGACCTGTACCCAGACCCTCAGCCCTGCCAGGGAACACCCCTAACTTGCTGCTAGCCTCCGAGCTGTCTTTTTGCCTGGGGTACTCATGATGCATTACCTAGACCATACACCAGGCACAGTTATCGTCCTCCGAGGAGCCCAGTGAGGCTTTGTGTTTGCCAATCATCCTGAGGCTTTGGGTGAAAGGTGCTCTGAAATTACAAAATGCTTAATTAGTAATACTTTTAATTATGTAAGAATCCTACTTTAAAGCCGTCCTTTCTCCTGTTGCATCATAGAAATAGCAGACTTGTCCCTCTGCCTTTTTAAAAGTGACTGCTGAAGTATCTATTAACATCAGTTCCAAGACATTTTTTGGTGAGCAATGAAAGTTAGAATGTGGAAATGTCATATTTTTCCTAATATTAAATAGTTATTAAACTAGAAACATAAGTCTTGCCAGATAGTTATTTTGTATGCATGTCTTCTTCATAGAAAGAAAATGAACATGCATTTTTCTTCCATTAAGTATTTTAAAGTTCATCCTTGTTTGGTGATCTAGTAAATTCTAATAAGTTTATAATAGCTTATGGGAGCAGAAGACTAATTAATTTTGGGTGTTGGATATTCTCTTCCATTTTTGTCTACTAAGGAGTACTACTAATGCCCAGAATTCAGATCTTACCAAAAATAGTATTACACAAAGGTTATGGTACTTTACAAATAATTATCTCAATTTCTGAATTAACAAGTAACTCCTATTTTTGTGGGAAAATGCATACTAGGGCAACATTATGTCAGGTCTGCACAGAAAAAAATTTTGAACATCATTATCATTGTAGAAAACAAGAGAATCCTTTCAAAATGGTTAATAAGAGCTCAAAATTTTTTCAGCAATGGTGAATACTTTCCAATATCCCACCTAGCAGAGTACTTAGACGTGAAAGTGAAGTCAAGATATATTAAAGATAGACAAGCAGTGTAAATCCCTAGAACATATTCAGGCTTTCCAAAATGTTACCATTGTTCAGATCTGCATTTTCACTTCTGTCTCTTAGGATCACTGGAATCTGCTGTAAGTGTAGGTTTGTCATCCAAAATTTCCAGTTATTTGAGGTGTTTGGGTCTGTGGGGTTGTTTGGGCTTTTTACTACTGTGAATGCATCCTTTTAATGCCAGATTGGTCCTTCAAACTGTTTCCACTGGACCATTCAGCACAAACACTTGCTACACTGAAATATTGCATTGTTTTTATTCTTCCGCTATAAAGCAAATGCTTGTACAAAACTCTCACTTTGAAGTAAATCACACAATACACAGCTTTCCTTCAATTATGTTATGTAACACCGATATATTTATATAAGCATAGGGTTTATTTTACGCTGAAAGAACTTTCCGTGAGGTGACTGCACAATACACAGGTACCCACCCTGTATTGCTAAGATACACTGATGGAATAGATTTTTAGCTGTAGCATTAATACAAATTCTTGACTCTTAGGGAAAACACTGAGATCTCTGACCAAATGCATAATCACCCCTGCCACAGGCAGGAACACCTTACACTAGACCAGGTTGCTAAAAGCCCCGTCCAACCTGGCCTTGAGCAGCTCCAGGGATGGGGCAGCCACAGCTTCTCTGGGCAACCTGTGCCAGGGCCTCACC
>JBAFWW010041761.1:0-13906 GCA_036873685.1 Agapornis canus
GCGAGTGCTGCTCTGGGTCTGCATGGGACCCACTCTTGCCCCTGGGTTTATACCAGCCTGCACCTCCTTGCCCCATAAGCGCAATACAGCCTTGCTCCAGATCCGCCCGGTAACAGCAGTGACTTGCTCTGCTTGGCAAGGAGGACACAAAAGCAAGATTTCCATAAGCCATGGGCTGTTCGTTATCTGCACAGAGGTCCCTTGGGACTGCCCAAGTGAAGATTAATGAGTTAATAATAAAGAATTAATAAACAAATATTTATACTAAAAATAATAATATTTATAATAAAATAATAATAAATAATTATTAATTAATAAATAATAGCTAAATTGAGAGTCAGAAGGAGTTTGGGTTCCAAACTAAAGGCTGAAGATTACCCAGCCTGCCCCTCCATTTCCCTGTGCCACCCTCAGGAGGTTGTTTGTTGCTTTTTCCATAAAGGGCCATTAATCAAACCAGCAGATGATGCTTCCCAACCCTGGGACAGGCTGGGAAAAGGTAAAAAGGAGGAGGAGGAAGCGATCACCTCCAAGTGTTAGGAAAACTATCCCTAAATCCAGCGAGGAGCAATTCCAGAGGCCATCTCTGCAGGAAAGGCTGGACCTGTTCACCCAGAGGACCCTGCCAGGGGATGAGCAGCATCTCTTGTGACAAGCAGGCATCAGCAGCAAAAGTAATTGTCTGTCTTTAAAGCAAATTGCCTGCACTAATCCCGGATGCAGGGATTTGTGTCTCCTGGCTCACCCAAGCTGGATGTCCGAGCTGTCACTGCCTGCCAAAGCTTTCACCCAGGAGAGCCACACACGTGTAAGACTTGCTCCTGCATGTCCCTGGGATGCATGCCTGCAGGTTTGGCTCTCTCCCACCCGGCTGCGTGTCCCATAGGAACACCTCTGTGTAGGAACAGCTCCTGTCAGCACTGGTGACAGCTCTGCTGGCACACATAAAGATGCACATAGAGCACGATGGCATTCCATGTCTTGTTCCCTGAGAAAAGCCGTCCCCACTGCTCCCTGTATCCCTGGACATCAGCACAGCACAGAGACTGGAAAACACCTTCACATCAGGCATCCATGCAGGCAGGACCTTGTGCATTCCCAGCCCATAGGGATAGGTGCCCTGAGGAAGCAGTTCCATGTCACAGCATCCCCATCAATCACAGCAACCAAACAAAAATCAAACAGAATCATAAAGGAAAATCCCATTTCCTCCTGCAAGCTTTGTGATTTGTGTCCTTGGATGTGTTTCTGGAGCTGAAAACACCTGGCATTACAGAGAAATAACTGTTACTGTTATTCAGTTCAGGGTGAGCACAGAGAATAGAGTGGAATGGAATAGAATGGAGGGGCATGGAACAGAATGGAATGGAATAGAAATGGAATAGAGCGGCATCAGATGGAAGGGAATAGAATGTGAATGGAATGGAAATCAAATGGAATGGAATGGAGAGGCATTGAATGGAATGGAATGTAGAGCCATAGGATGGAATGGAATAGAATGTAGAGACAGGATGGAATGGAACAGATTTAAAAGGCATGGAATGGAATCCTCAAAACAAGCGATACGCTCTCACTTTATACTGCTCAGCAGCAGGATCAGGCCTCAGTGGTTCATTGCACTACAGAGAGGGCTTAAGCAGTGCTCAGAGGAGAGATGCTATTAGATAAGACTGTGCAGAGCACATGCCCATAGTAGAGCATCTCCAGGAGGCTTGGGTTTGAGTTTCTTGTGTGCTGTGCTGCTGCAGTGCCTGAACTGGATGAGTCACTCCTGCCACGGGCAAGAGAAGCCAAGTGCAAGCCGTCCCTTTGGCCGTGACTATGAGGTTTCATCCTTTGCCCACTGTGGGTAAAGAACCCACGGTGAGAGTGGCAGACCCTCAGCCCAGCCTCTATCACCATCTCCAGACCCCTTCTCTGAACAGGCTCCAGGGGAACGCACTGCAGGCAGTTAACGTGCTGGGTGAGGGCAGAAACCAGGCCAGCCTGGAGCCTGGGTGCATCGCTGCTTGTAAGAAAGGGAGAGAAATCCAGATTTCCTGCCCCCAATCTGCTGACTCATTAATGACTCAAGGGGCTAAATTTAGCTCTCAGCCTCAGGGTGAGCGACTGTTGGCCTCTCCTTAACCTCCTTGTCAGAGCTTCTAAGTAAAGCCTTCACCAGCCCAGGTGAGATTCTGCTCACGGTCCAAGGGGATTATAAACCACCTTTGAAAGCTGGAATAAAGAACGTCTACACACTGAGGCACACACAGCTTTCTGGTGGAGATGCAAGACCCAGGAGTGGAGAGACAGCACTCGGGCGCATCACTGCGTGGTGAGTTGTCATGGCAACAGGGGATTTTACACACCATTAAGTGTGGGTTCATCTGTATCACACCCAGGGATGTCAAAGAGCCCAGGATGGATGCAGACAAGGAGCTCCTCTGGTTCAGGCATGGTGGCACTGCCCAGACATAAAAGGCAGAGCCTAAATGGCTTTGCAAGACAGATTCAGCATGGCCTAAGGAGAGAGGTCCTTGTGCTGCAAGCCAGCCTGCTTATGGACCAGGGTGCAACAAGGCAGACTTTCCAGCTAAAGAAAACTGTACGTTTCTAACAAGCAACAGCATCATCTGCAATACAGCCAGACCTTGCTGCAAGCTGAGCATGGCCCTGTGCCTTAATAAGCCCTGTTCCTGTAAGGTCAAGCATCAAGTAACCTCCCACAAAACCTTCATCGACCGCTTCCCAGAACATCCCATCCTGCAGCTCATCTGTCAGTCAAAACAGCGCGTGTGATCCTGTGCAGGAGCAAAGGGACCCTGCCTGCCCGAGCTGCCTGTGCTTCCCAAACTTCTGCTCGCTGCCACAGGGGCTGAAGGTCCCCTCCTTTCTCCATGGGTAGCAAACAGCTCTGCACACTCTGCTTGTCCAATTCCAATGGCATCGCTAGAAGCCTTTTTCTCCCCCTCGCCCTTATGCTAAGAATCAGTTCCTCCTCCTCACTGCTAGAAACTCCTCTGAAGTTTCCCATCAATCTTTTCACTTCCCTTCACAATTCCTACATTTTCCAGGCTCGAGGCTGGAGGAACCGCTATTGATTCCCAATTTACCCTTTTGCATTCAACTTATTTCTCACATCGTCTGCTTACAGTGGCCACTCTGCAATTGCTTCTTTGGCTGGCCCTGACTGCTGCAGAAGCATGGGCAATGCTGTGTTCATACCTTATTTAGCATCCAACCTCTTATTTATGGGCTAGAGAAGGGGCTGTAGCACTTACTAAAGGCTGGGCTGGCTGCTGCCCCCAGAGTGGCAATAGAGGGGGTTAACACATCTGCAGAGGGGAGAGAAGGTGATCAGGCACTCAAACACCTGGTATCTTATTACTGGTTGGCAAAACCCTGCCACTGCACAGGAATAGCTGGGACTGCAGCTTCACTGTAACATGAACCAGAACAAACTGAATGAGAGGGGTGTCAGGCTGGGCTGTCTTGCAAGGACAGCTTGCTCTGGAAGGGCTGTCCATGGGGCTAGTACAGTCCCCATGCCTCCTTCACCAGTCCTCTTCATCCCAGAGGCAGTGTGGCTGGAAGAAAGCACCACAGGGAGCTGAGAAGCAGCAGAGCCTGGAGCAACTTGAGCACAGGTGGAGCTCTGGTTGCCAGCTCCCTTCTTTTCCTGCTTGTTCCTACACCTGAGAGCCTGATTTATCTCAAAAGCCATCCTGTGCAGCTTGCTCCTCTTGGGAGCACACACATCCCTCTTGGGGCAGGCAGCAGCACAGGGTTGTGCCTGCCAGCAGACACTGCCTATGCCAGACCAATAAGAAGCAGACCCAGTGTCACACGCTCCTTCCTGCCCAGGCAAAGCTTGCTTTGACCCTGCAGGTGAAGGGGGTTTGGAGAGCACTCAGCCTCACCAAGGGCAGGGACAGAACAAACAAGCTCCAGGCAGTTATTGCACGCTTTGTGTCAGCTTAAACTTGATGAAAGCCACTGGAATAACAGCAATAAATCCTTTCCCCTCCCTCCCAAAGGGAAGGCAGGAGAGCAGGAGCCTGCTCTTAAGCTCTACAAGGAAGCAGAAGAGGATGCAGCCTCCAGGTACCCACCAGGCTCCCTCCAAAACACCTGGGAACAGCCTGAGTCATGGGGAGTTTGGTGCCACCTCCACCCAGCCACGGGAACAAAAGGAGCCTCCTCATCCTCATCCTCATCCTCCTCCCTGCGCAGAGCGGGGGGAAGGAGGTGCCTCTGCTCGTGAGGAAGAGGAAGGAGCAGATAGGGCCCCGCGTGGGCAGAGCGTGGCAGCATCTCCCCCACGGGGGCTCTGCTCCGGGAGCAGCGATTCCTCGCAGCACTTAGGAATGAGGAGAGCATGGGGAGAGCACTGCTGGACTTGGAGCACCAGAGAGAGGAGAGGCCAAGCCCTGCAGCAGGGAGCGGACATGAATGTCAGTGGCAGAACAAGTGCATCCCTGCAGGGATGCTCAGGGTGGCACAGCATCTCAGGAAGGGGGGAGGCAGACACAGCAGTGATAATTGCGGAGGAGCAGGCACAGGGAGGCAGGCCCAGATACACCAAAGCAAAGGATGCACAATGCTTCCATCAGCTCCACTCTGTAAATGCACCCTGGAATCACTGTGCTGGGGGTCATAGCCTGCCCAGCACAGCCCCAGCTCCGGAGCAGCAAGAAAACATCAACACGGGGGCAAACGTGGATCTGGGAGAATAAAGCATCAAATCACCCTGCAAAGTGGCTCTGTGTGTTCCCCTGTAGGGCTGACAGCTTGAGGTAATACCTTGTGCTTCTCAAGATGGGATGATTACAGAGGGCAAGAGCCTCATTTAAAGCAACCCTGCTGCTTCTGGACTCCACAGTTCCTCACCCAGAGTCAGCTCATTAGCTCAGGTACCTATTAGCTCAGGTACACTGAGCTGGAGGCAAGGAAGCCCTTCTGGCTGAAAGAGACATGGAAACTTTTAGATGATGCTGAAGGAGACGTTACCACCTATTATGCACAACAGAAAAGATGTTACCTGATTTATCCAGGGCAAACACTGCTTGTCAAGAACACACTGGCTGCATCGGTCAGTGTGAATTGACAGCAGTGGTGTAGGAGAGGTAACTAAAGTGCTGCTGCAGAAGAGCTCTCAGATGCTGATGGGAAAAGGAAGGAGGTGAAAGTGCTGACAAGCTAGCAGGAACAAGAGCTGACGTACATCTGGAACAACATCTGAACTAACACAATTGAAGGGACAGAAAAAGCTCAGGGGATTAAGGAAGAAATCCGTTTCCTTTATAATTGATGAACATCCAGAATGTGATGCTCTTGGACTTTATATCATGAGTATGTGGTGAGGTAGAGGGGCAATGGTGGCGTAACGCTGGCAGTAGGTGCTAGGAAAGGAGCTCCACACAGACACAGCCTGTTGATATCAGTTCCCTCTGTGAGTCTACAGCTGCCCTGATGTCCCTGCCTTGCCATATGAGAGGACCAGGGACATTTGGGCATTTAAGGATGGCAGCAAGTGCAGGGCAGCAGGAGAAAACAGCTCTGGCTTGGTAACAAGCTTTGCTCTGTACTGCATTAACCCAGAGGAGATTATCTTCTACACCCCTATATTTCAGCTAACAGAACACACAATACAACCAGCAAGCAGCAGGCAACAGACCCTTTATACTGCAACTCCTCTGCTGCTGCTGAGAGGAACCCCAGGCACCCCAGATGCTACTGCCTTCAGCATGTGGCTGGGTGAAGAGGAGCAGCCACTGCTCCTAATGTTGCTCCTAGCTGGGTAAGGAAAGAGACTTCTATTGAAAGGAGTCACAGCCTTTCAAACTTACCTTCCTTGGAAAGGAAAAACCTAGCTAAATAGAACTTCCCAGGATTAGAGCTTTTAACCTGTTTGCCTCCTGCTGTCATTGTCTGGTGTTCCAAGATCTGGTTCTCTGAAGGTGACAATGGTAACCAATTGCTGTTTGAAGGCCTCCCTCCTGTGGAGCAGAGCAGCAGCCTCAGGATGCCCACTCCATGCCCTGGCTGCTCCCTATACAACAGGCTTCCCAAGCCATTCCTCCATCACTCCCTCCTTCCTCATCCTCCCAAGCACCGTGGAGACAACCACAACAGCCCTGCCTATGGGGCTAGCATTGGGCCAGCATCCCCTTCCCAGCACAAGCATCAGTGAGGCAGATTGTACAGGGGAAGGCAGTGCAGTCAGGCAGCAAATCCCCCCTTTTCCCAGCACAGAGGGAAGAGCATCCTGCATTAACACATCACTCCCAGCACCCTGGGATGCCTACATAACCTTCCCCAAGGAGGGACAGGGTCTGGCCCCCTTCACAGCACCATGCAGGGTGATGAACAGCTCTTTCTCCTCAGTTTATTCCCTAGATAAGCAAGATTTAAAGCATTTACCTACAGAAGGCACCCTAGGGAAGGTGAAGAGGGGAAACTGCTAAGGACACATGGAGACTGACAGCTCCATTTCAACTGGAGGAAAAGCCAGTCTGACCTAGCATTGGGGAGATGTGCATTTTGCATCAGCTGGTGAGCAGAGCAGGTTGCCAGGAGGCAGAACAGGCATTCTAGTGACAGCTATTGCTAAAGGTTCCTCTTTTAAAGTAATTGCTACACCTCATGAAAACATAATATGCCTCATCAGGAGCCAAGGTGATTTTCCTTCAAGAAATCCTTGCGGTTCAGCGTTTCCATCCAGCGCGAATGGGAGCAAGGCTGGGGAGCAACGTGGCACAGCACTGCCCTCTTTGGGTACCAGCCACCCGCAGGTCCCGTAGGCACAAGGGACCTTGCCCCTCGCTGCCCTCGGAGATGCACTCGCACAGGAGATGCGTGTCCTGCAAGCCTCACCCTCACCAGAGATCCCATCCTCTGCCACAGGGCACCTAAATCCTGCTTCCACCCAAGCTCTGCCGTGCCAAAACACGGCTGCGGGGGTCTGCTCCAGAGGTGTTATCCAGGATCTGCTCCAGAGGCTTTATCCAGGCTGTGGTGTTCTCACACCCCAGCCAGGAGGGGATTTCACAGCAGCAAAGAGTGGCAAGGACTGGGGATCAATGAGCATCCTTTATCACTGCCCTCTTTCCCATGCTTTGGACTTGTGGTGAAACACAAGGAAGCACCGTCAGGAGAGTGAGATAAGGACATTAAACAAATGCCAGACCTAGGCTACAACGTGAATCATCTGCAACAGGAGCCACTCAGAGCTCCCTGCTTTATCCTGCCATGAGCTCCTGGCACAGACCATGCAGTGGAGTCAACATCTGGAATAGGACTAGAGCCCAGCTCATGGAGCAGGGAAGGGAAAAGCAAGGCACTGGTGGGTTGTCCACTATTCCCGGGGAAAGAATGGGGAAGAAAGGACTGTGTGCAGGAGCAGCATTAGAAATCATGCTGAGAGGGAGCAGGAGTGTTAGAAACACGTGTGCCTGCAAACCAACCTAACCACAAGCATAGCAAGAGCAGTGAACAGCTTAGTGCAGAGCTACAAGCGCTGTGGCTGGTTTTAGATACATAAACCACCCCAAACTATAAGCAGGATTGCTGTGAGGCTTTGGGATCCAACACATTTCCCTTGAGGCCAAGGGCAAGCTCAGTGTCTTAGGAGAAAAATGAAGGAGGAAATACTCAATTTGGGCAATTTAAGAGGAAAGCATCTCTGTATCCCCCAAACTCACCCCATGGGACTCCATCTTCTACTCCCTTGGCTGCCCCACGTTCATGACAGCTCTCCTGAGAAGCTGTCCTGCTCCTCATCATGGCACTACAGGCAATAACAGCAGGTCCATTGCAGGAGAGGAGGGGTGACCTGCAGAGAACTGCACAGAGCAGAGGAAGCAATAATGAGAGCAGAACAAGGTTAGAAATAGCAGCTGGAGCAGCAACTCCAGAAGCCACAGCAATACATCACATGGTATTAGGGTCAGTGCTGGTCGCAGCCATCTCTCTTCTCGTGCTCCTATGGATCTCACAGGGACAAGAGATGTCTTGGAGCTCTAAAAGGTACCATAAAGAGAACGGAGTTACAACCAAGGAGAGCGCTCTCAACTCCAATGCAATGTGACTGTCTGCTTGCAGAAAGAACCCGGCTCCTCTGTCCCTGAGCCTTGCAGGTGTTTGTTTAAGAGCCTGCATAAATTGCAGCTAATCACAGCTCGGGCAGGTGCTGCAGAGCCAGCAGGACACAGCCATGCTTATCTCAAGCACAAGCTGATGGAGCTGGTCCCGAGGGGCAGAGCTGATCTATTCAGCCCCAAACCGAGCAGCCAGGCTCTCACACCTGCAGCAGCACAGGGGAGAGGAGGAGGATGGGGTCTGAATAGGATTAGTGTGGAGGGGAGGGGGTATTCAGGGCTGTGCTTTGGCTGCTGCCAGGGATGTGTTTGGGAAGGGTCTGCCTTGGCCATCCCTGCGATGCCGAGGGCTGGGATGGAGGCCAGGGATGTTCCCTTAGGTCTGGTGGAGGAGTGAACACAGACCCAGCCTCATATCCCTACCAGCACAATGCAGGGGGAGACAGGGACTAGAGGCAGCAAAGCCAACATGCATATCCCACCCTGCTTCCATATTGAGTGGAGATGTGCCACAGGGAGGGAAGGGACAGGGCACACCATAAAGGGAACGAAGCACCACTGATGAACAGACCAGTCAGATCTTCTTTACACAGCCCAACATGCATAAAGACATGAATTATCCATCTAAAACCAACAAAACAACCTAAAGCATAACTGTGTCATGAACCCAGACTGCTCCAGCGCAGGAGGCAATGTCCTGGTAGGGCCATTCCCTAAAAGCAGAGTGGATTTCCCAGCTCCATTCACCCACAGCTCTTTGTCACAGGGGACAAGGAGGAGGCAGGGGCTCAGCAGCAGTGGGTACCACTGGACACACGTGCTTGTGCCTTGGGAGGGAGTGCTGGGTAGGTCCCTACCCAAGCACTGATAAACACCTTACCCAGGCATCCCCAAGGCTCTCTGCAAGTAGCCCTTGGTGTTTGGGAGCACAGACACTTCCCCATCACCCCATGGCCCAATGGACCATCCACCTTCACCCACTGCCACCATTTCACAGGAGAGGATGCTCTGCCTCGCTTGGGCACATGCTTAACTCAAAACCAGGGAGAAAAGGCAGAAAGAGGCAAAGTCCTGCTCTCCACTCATCTGCTGGACCATGACATCTAGTGTGACCTTCCTGCCTCCTCATTGCATCTGCAGCCCTTGCTCCTCAGCCTCCTGCTTGGTCCATAAGGTGATGGCAAGTCATTAACCCTGCTTCCTTTTGGCCAGGTCCTCAGCCCATGCTGCCCACTGGAAC
The DNA here is from genome assembly GCA_036873685.1 of Agapornis canus. Taxonomy (NCBI): domain Eukaryota; kingdom Metazoa; phylum Chordata; class Aves; order Psittaciformes; family Psittacidae; genus Agapornis; species Agapornis canus. The sequence continues at coordinate 9,322 of JBAFWW010041761.1, forward strand.
CCTGTTTCCCAAGGCCTGGCAGAGCCATCGTGGGGAGCAGCTCAGCCCCTGGGTCCCTCCTGCCCTCTGGCTTCATAGAAGTGCATTAGAACATCAGCTGCAGGTGATCTGCTGGAGCTGCCCCACTCAGCACCTGAACACAAACCTGCAAAGGGCAGGGGATGCTGCAGGACCAGATTCCTGCTCTGCAGCCATGGAGAGAGGAGGCCCATTCCCCACAGCCCCTGCTCGCCACATCGCAGGACATCACCTAATGCACAAGGAAGAGGTCAGGTGTAAGGAACAAAGCCTGAAGCCCCTCTGGCAGCATCCTGGCAGGCTCAGCCTGGGAAGAAGCAGGTCATGCTTCTCCATGGATACCTGGACCAGGATGCTCAAGAGGAACACCAGAGTAGGCAGGCAGCTGTGCAAAGTGTGTATGTGAGGAGCCAGAGCTGCAATAAGGAATCCTCCTGACTCTCCCAACAGCACAGAGACTCTTCCTGCAGGATCCTTGGTAACAAACAGCCCGGCAGCATGCCAGGTGGCCAATAAATCCAGCCTGCATGCACCACCCGAGAGCTGAACGCTTCCTGTGCCTGCAGACAAGCATTATAGATCAACCTCTACTGGATGGGATGGCTAAATCTGTCCTGTAGAACAACTGCTTCAGTAGGAGGCTGAGCTGGGGCCGTGCTCAGGGAGGTGGGAGGTAAACCAGGACTGGTTTGCACTAATAATCCAAGTCTGCAGAAAACATCAGGTTACAGCAGAGCCTCTGGAGCTGGACCAAGACAAAGACCTCATCACAGGTAACCACACAAACTCAGTCCCCCTGCCCTGCGCAAGGAGAAGATGAGCATTTCTCTAGTGCCCTTTTCAAATGGTCCTTGGGAGGCCGAAGGAGGTGAAGCCACTGGATGAAACACCCGCATCAACCTCCAGCACCCCTCCCTAAAGATGGGAGACTCATCCTAAAGATGCTGCTGGACCAGAGAGCAAGATGCAGCTCAGGGGCACTGGTGCATGCACACAAGGAAGAGCTTCTCTATCCCCAGAACAGGGGCTGCCCCCTTCCCCTCACCACAGCCCAGCCCCAGCAGGACCCCAGAACTAGAGCTGAATCAAGATGAAGCCTCCTCTGTTCCTGCCTGGATGCATTCTGGGCACAGGGCTCTGCCCCCCCGCACATCTCATCCCGGAGGAGCTGGATGCTCACAGCCTGCTCCAGAGGAGTTATTCCCAGGGCTTCCCATGTCAGCAAAGCTCCAGCCCCGAGCTCTGCAGCTCTGAGCTGCAGCCTGTGCCAGAGAGACAGAGCAGCCCTGGGCCATCAGCGGTGCGAGCAGCCCGAAGGACAAGCAGGGAGCAGCTCACTTGCTCTTGGCCCCATTGCTTTTCCATAGCCCTGCTTCCAGGTCTGCAGCGGCAGGCAGCTCACTCAGCCTTGCGGCAGCACTGAAACAGGATGAGGATCCTCATGCCACACCAAGGGCAAACCAACTGAGCCAGAGAGCAAAAGGCACTGCAGGGTGTTTGGGTTAACACAGCCACAAAGGGAGGACAGGCACTGCTGCCCTGCCACCCAGCCCCATGCCCTAGGACAGGGCCAAGAGCCCTAATTCAGACCCAGCAGTATTGAGGACACCTGAGGACATCCCTACCTGTTGTTGTGTGGCCCTGTTCCAACACCAGGATACAGCCCAGGGTCAAATTCCTCCTGCCAGCAGAGCAGCTCTGTTACAAATGGCTTTTAAAAACCAGGCTAGCATCTGAATGCTTCTAAGGGATACAAGAGAATCAAATCTGATAGCATTAGTCAAGCCTGGGCCCTAGTGCATGAAGCAGAGAAGACTTTGTCACTCAGTATTTGCAGTGAATGAAGGTCAGTGCTGCTCTCCTCCTCCTCCCAATGGCTTTCAGCCCCCTTGGGCTGGTGCTGGTGGGAAGCAGATATGGACATGCTGTGGTCATTGGGAATGAGCTGTGTGGTGGGACCATTCTGCAGCTGCAGCTCCCCCATGCTAAGTCTGTGCTCCAGCCTCCCAGCAATCTGTCCCTGTAGAGGGAGCAATGCATTGTTCATGTCTTCCCTTGCCCAGAGCAAGCATGGACTCCATGAAAAGAAAGCCTGGATGCATGCATGCCTCTGGGGGGTACTGGGATGTTAATGCCTTTCAGTTACTCCATCTGCTCCCAAGGCACCTCAGGGTTCCCAAGAGACAACATCCCCCAGCCTGTTAATGGGAGATCAGGAGGCAGGTAACTGGGACAGGAGTGGTCTCCACACCTCCAGCTCACTGAAGCTTGTCCCCTGTCCTCACCAAGCACCCCTTGGTGATGGGCACACAGCCCCGCTTACTGTCAGTGCCTCACAGAGGCAGCACTGCTGCAGAGCCAGCATTCCGCTCCACACACAGGGATCCTGATGGCTAAAGCAATAATCCCCTTTTCCCACTCCATGGACACATCCAGGTGAGCAGCAAACAGCCCCCTGGCACAGGGCACTGCTTCCTCTCTACTCTGCTTCCTGGCAGGGCTAGCACATAGAAGCCTTTACTGGATGTGACCCAACTCCAGAACAGAGCAGCTCCACTGCTTGATGCAAAGCTTAATTTGATTTCTCACTTGAATAGCTGAGACATCCTTGATACGCTCCCTTCAGCTGCTTCCAGAGCAAGCTGCTTCATACAGCCAGCACCAGGAGCGACCCGCATCCCACCAGCCCTCCCTTTAAACCCACTCCAACCTCTACTTGCATCTCCCAAGGCTGCAAAGCAACCCCAGCTCCAGAGTTTGGAAAGGGCTTTCCGTGTTCACCTTCCTTTAGCAAGGGGAAAGCTAAGGTTGAACAGTGGCAGGCATGGACCAGAGGTGATGAGAGGCAGAGGCCGGGGCAGGACCTGCGGGCAGTTCAGGTCCCCCCCAGCCATCTCTGCAGCACAGTCACAGGCAGCAGCATCTATTTCTACCCCAAGCTGTTGTGTTCTTCCACTGCAGAAGCTGTATTTCAGCAGCAAGGCTTGCGTCAGCCACGCAGCACTGCAGGAACAGCAGAGGACAGGCACCAAACGCTGTGAGTGATAGGAAAACAAGGGATGCACAAACGGGACTGCGTGAGCATAGGCAAAGGTTGTGCCCGAGACCCAAGAGCCCCTTGGGGCTGCAGGAGGTTTTTGTCTGGTTCAAATCCCACAGACAGCATTGGCTTGGCTGAGTCTGTTCCCTGGAGCACAGGAGCTGATTTGGAAGTCTTAGAGCACACGCTGGGGAGTGAAGGATGGATTTGCAGACAGTAAAGCCCCAGACCAAGGAGCAGACAGACACCTTTGATTGAGAAATCAATGCCGTGGGTTTATAGCATTTCACACTGAGCAGCAGCAGGGAAGAGCCCTGCATGCAACTCATGCGGGGGTAGAAACCACCAAAGAGCAGAGAAGCTGCTGATGCTTCCCATAGTCTTACTGGGGCCATAACAGGCTTTGGGGACCTTCAGTCCATGGGGCATAACGTGTTTTCTAAAGAGATCCCTCAGATGATACAGTGATGGGGAAGGGTTCGTTCCATGCCTCTTTCAGGGCATGCCCAGGTTGGGGAACACTTGAGCATCACACCAAGGGGGCCCATCAGAGCACTTGAGCATCACACCGAGGAGCCCTCCAGACTGGCACATCCCAGTGCAGCAGGCAGTAGCTGATGCTGCTCTGCCCTGCTGCAAAAAGGTTGGCCTAGAAAGAGGGGAGAAAAGATGCAGGGACTGGGATTGATGGATGTGCCAGAGGGAAGGAGCAAGGCACAGAGGGAAGAGGAAGAACAAGTCCTGTACCCAACAGTGGTGCTGTGAGCAGGAGAGGCATGCTGACAAATTAAACCAGATCACAAGAACCCCTGGCAATTTTAAAGCCTTTTCCTTCTCTCAGCTTTCTTCCTCTCCTTTGTACGGTGAAAATTCATCTTCAACTGCAATCACAAAGCCCCCATAGGGAAAAACACCCTAGCACAAGGCAGGATTCCCCTTAGACAACGTGAATCCACATTACCCAAGTAGAAAGGCTTCTACCTCCTCATCATTGGCTTCTATTGCCTGCAGCAGCAGCCAGTACTGGATCAGCCCCATAAGGGAACCTGGCACTGATGGTCCATAAGGAAACCTGGCACATCAGGCCCACTCTTACAGCACCAGGGTACATTAAACTGCACAGCCAGGAGCTCAGGTACTCCCCTGCTCCCTAAAATGCCTCTCTGCCCCTGCCAGGACACAGTGGCAAAGGGAAACCTTTCCCCTGTGGCACCCATCCTTCACCAAGAGCCAACGTTTGCAGTTGTTTATGCCTGACTTGGTCCTTACTGGATGCTCTTGGCCACAGTCAAGGCTGTACCTGCAGTGCTCAGGTGATTATGGACAGCTTGTTGGTGCTACACAGAACCCAGCCTGTGCGAGTGATGGAGCAGGGATCTGGGGATACTGCTGCTGCCCAGGGAGCTGTGGGACACCACAGGGATGTCCCATTGAGGCACTCACACCTGGAAAGGTGGGGGGAAACAGCATTAGCAGCTTAGGAGGAGGAAGGAGAAGGGCTTCAGATCCTATTGCTGACAAGGAGAT
>JBAFWW010041763.1:0-14926 GCA_036873685.1 Agapornis canus
TGTGCTAGAAAAAGGGGGTTTTGGAGGCTTCCTCTTTGAGGTGGGCCTGACAGGCATTTTAGGAAAGGTGGGGAGAGAAGGGGGTGCCCTGCAGCTGGAAGCAGGCCCCTGCCTTTCTTTTTTATGGTGCTGTGCATGATCCTCTGCTCTACTCCACTGCAGGTGCTGGCTCAGCAGAAAAAGGTTTGTGCTGCTACTGCGGGTAGCTGGGCTGTTGACGGTACCCAGGGTTGGAGAGAGGAGGTGCTGCTGGCCCGGGGACAGAGCTGGCAGTAGTGATGCTTGAGGAGAGCACTACATGAGTGGTCCTCAGGGCTGGGGCTCAGTTCAAATTGCATGTTCAAATTGCAAGGGGTCTCCAGCCTGTGAATTGGGAGACTGGGGAAAAACCTGCACATGAGCTCAAGGTTCTGAGTAGCTCTTCTCAGTATCCCCAAAACCAAAATCCTTGGTTCCCAAATCTGTGAGACAGTGGCTGTCCCCGGATATACCAATGCACAGGCTGCCAGCAGCAGAGCTGACAAGCGTTAGTGCAAGGTGTAAGGTGGGTGGTTATTAACACTGAGTTTGGACCTATCCCTGCTGATCGTGGGGTTGGTGACAGTAGCAGGGGATGGTGCCTGCAAACTGGTCACTTGGATTCTGGTGGGATGGGGGGGTGACAAAGCAACATGGGCAGATTTGCAGACCACTGGGTTCCTCTGGTGCCAGCACTCACTCCTTGGCAAGGGTTTTCCCTGTGCCCTGCTGCAGAGCACAGCTGTCCTCACAGAGGCAGGAGTAGCTCCACACAGTTGATCTGAGACCAGCTTTGTCTGCTGGTCTCCTTTCCCCATAAAAAGCTAACCACAAAAAGCTAACCAGGAGCCACCGCACATCATTCTGGGTGCAAGCAGAACACGTTTTTTCCTGACTTTGTTTTCAGGGTCAGGAGAGATGTATTTCAAGCTAAAGCAAAATGCATATCTTGACTTTAAGGCAGATCTTCCTCAGAAAGGTGCTGATGCAATAGCAGGGGGAAAGAAGTCATTTCAGTACACCTGCAGCAGCTGATTTTAAAAATCCATGCAAGTTAAACCACCCCAATATTTGGTTATATTTGTTGCAGGGGTTAATCCCTCTGCAACGGAGCGACTGCATCAGCTCAAGGAGAGCTGCAACCTCCCTCTTGGAGATAACTTCTGCGACACCTTTGGAGCCAGTGTGTCACAAGCTGCTAGGGATGGTGCCTTGGTTATCCATTTTGCTTGCAAGTCCTGCATCCCCCCATGTGTGGCTTTTTCCAGTGTGCTGTGATTCTGGAGTTTTAGTCAGGTTTTAAGCTGTACAGTCAGCTATACCCAGCTTTTCTTCTTCTATTTTCTTTTTTCCCCTCTCCCTGTAAGTTTCCTGCAACCAGTTTGTAATAAACTGGAGGATCAGTGGGGTACTCCGCTCCTTCTCCTACTTCTAAGTTGGACTGAAAATTCACTGAGCTGTAAGACATTACTTAGTGTGAGAATATTCAGATAAACTCTTAATAAAGCGGTTGCTGTCTTGCTATACTCTTCCCTGGATGTCCTATACTGGTCACAGTCAGTGACCGAAATGGACCTGAATGGCTGCCTTTAGAGGTTGTTCTAACCACTTTTCATGTACATGGTTTCACTTGGCAAAGGTCTTTCTTACAAAAAAAATCAACCTAATTTCTGCTAAAAAGACAAACTCAAAAGCTTTTACAACTCCCCACCAAGAGTGGCCAGAGAGTTTTTGATATGTCAAATGGAATTGAATAAACTTGATAGCAAGGGTTGTGTAAGGTAAATTAATTCAATTGATTAAGAAGGGCTCAGGTGGTGATGTGCAGGTCATGGTGATCTCTCAGTTGCAGCTGACATGCCAAGGTTTATTAAAAATGATAGAGCTACGAAAGGAGAAGATCCTCCTTACTATGCACAGAACAGAAAGAAAGAAAGAAAAAAGTCAATCAACAAATCATAATCATATAAATGAGCACAAGCTCATACTGAAAAGCAATTATTTTTTCTGGGCAATTTCATTCACAATGGTAGTTTGTGCTCTTGAATCATGTCTCTAGCAGAAACACAATTAACACTGAGATGACCTTATTATGTCTTATCGAATGTAAATAAAATTTAAAAAATCCCTTGCAAATACGTCCTGTTTGGTGATTTTCATGTATTGATACGTTTTATATTAATTTAATCATAGAACAAATCTTTAAGGAGATGCCCTGTAAATAATTAGTAGAACTCCATTTAACAACAGTGTGCAAAACTTGCCCCCAAAGGATGCTGAGTACTATGTTGTATTTTGTGCAACAAGTTATCTGAATATTGCTTTGGATGTATCTTCTTTAATATCACTGAGCCCTCTGCTGAAAAGAGATGTCACATTTGAAGCTCTGATGGATTTACATTTTCCATAGGGTTCTGCAAATTTAGCAAGAGCAAATCAGGATCTTCATGAGCTCTATCCTTTCATGGCTGGTCAGAGCATGCTGCCCTGGAGGTGTGAGATACCCCTGTCCTCCACTGTGGTCTTCTCCCCACTGAGCAGGACCTGGCAAAGCCTGAGGCTGGAGCAGTGCCTGGGGTCACCTAGGGATCACCATGGTGTGCAAGGCAATGAGAGAGATGACCACATACACCTCCTCTTTTTGCCATAGGCCTTCATCGCCTTCCTGTCTGTGGTCCTCCTGACAGCACATCTGTCACCGCTGGCTTCTTTCTAACATCTCCCAGCAGTCCATGGTTTGTGACTGCTACCAGGACTGATGTCGCAGCACCAGGCAGGGTCATCACATGGCATCTGGGGTAGGGGCAGATGTCTTGGGAGGCTGAGTTCAGTTCACAGGCAGGGCTGAGTTTCAGGGGGGCTGCTTAGGACTGTGAGTGCCCTCAGGGCCCTGACACTGAGCTTTCCTGTGTGTACAACCACATGTGCCCAAGGTTCCCTTTCAGAGCTCTTCTCCTGTCTGTATTACATCTTGCTTTTTTGCCTCCTTTCACCTTTAGTCTCAGGGCTCTCCCTCACAGGCAGCTCCCCTCTGCTTGCTGCAGGAAGCTCTCTGGAGCACCAACCCATTTTGCCTTGTGCATGGAACCAGGCAGGTCCCCTGTCTCCACTTCCCTCCTGAGTGTTGGCTGGAGGTTAGTGGGGCAGGTCTGGAAATGCCCACAGCTGTCAGAAGGGCCGAAGATCCAGTTTTACTTCATGTGAAAGGTCTGCAATGGTCTCTTGCTTCTAGGAGCCAGACACATTTCCTTCCTCCTTTGCAAACTGTTCCCTTGGACTATAATGTTTATTTATTTTCTCAAACATATCTCTGTTCCTCTGATAGTTACTAAGGACTGGCAAGAGCTTCTCTTGGACCAGTCCTGAAGGACCAGCTTTCTTACCATTTCCTGGCACCAGGTTTTAGCTTTGGAGCAGGCAAAGCAGAGAGGATTTGAGCCCATGTCTGTGGATGAAGACCCCAGCCAAAGTCTGTTTGGAGTAAGCCGCTTCTCCAGATTTGTTGGTTGTTGTGAAACACAAAGATCTGGGACCCATCTGTGTGTAAAGTGTACAAAAATGCTGAAGCTGCCTGTTTCACACCCTGCTGGCAGACACATGTGCCAGAAGAGTAGGCTTGGGTTCTGCTTTATGTCCTGGGCCATCAGGGGGACTCCTTCCAGCACTCCAGCCTTGGCTCCACATCCAGCAATGTCTCTCACCTCTGCCTGACACAGAGCGAGTCCAGCTGCTATCCAGTGGAGGTCACTATGCATACAGATGGAGCAGGTACCACAGTGGGCCCAGTGAGGGGCCGTGGAAAGGCTCTTACTGTATGCTGTCCATACAGGCACATACAAGTACGTGCTCAGTGTGTGTTTTTCTCTATGTGAAAATTGACATTTCTCGTCACATGCCTACAAGAGTTGTGCCTTAGGTGAGACCACCTCTGTGTGGTCTTATTACACTAAAGACTGCTGCAAACACAAGGTCAGGTTATAAAATACTTCCTTACAGATTTCTTTTTTCTTTTTTATCACTCTGTTTAGATGTCAACAACCTGCACAAAAGGAACCTCATGAAGTTCACTAAGTGCCAAGTGCTGCTGCCAGGCAGGAGCAACCCTGGTATATGCTAGTATATGATGACTTTGCAGGAGCAACGTATGTATATGCTGGTGACCACCCTTCTGGAAGGGAGGTAGCAGCAATAGCCCTGGTAGTCCTGGTGAATTCCAAGTTGACTATGAGCCAGCAAAGATGGATGAGTGTCTTCAGAAGGCTGGGGGAGGTAAGCCTTCCTTTCTACTTAGCCTGATGAGACATGTCTGGAATTCTGTGTTCAGTGCAGGGCCTCCCAGAACTACAGAGGTGATGAAGGGACTGGAGCATCTCTCCTATGAGGACATGTTGAGAGAACTGTGACTATTCAGCCTGGAGAAGTGAAGAATCATGCAAACTTTGCCCATGTGTATAAATATGTGATGTAAGGTGTGAAGATGAGCGAGCCAGGCTCTTTTCAGTGGTGCCAGTGACAAAGCCACAGGCAATGGGCACATGAGGAAACACAAGAGGTTCCTCCTGAACATCAGCAAGCACTTTTTTCACACTGAGGGTGACAGAGCAGTGGTCCAGGGAGGCTGTGGAGTCTCCATCCTTTGAGACATCCAAAACCCAAGTGGCCATGGTCCTAAGTCACCAGCTCTGGGTGACCCTGCTTGTGCAGGCAGTTGAACTGGACAATCTCCAGGAGTCACTTCCAGCCTCCAGTGTTCTGAGATCTTGCCCTGGATCTTCATGGAGAGAGCAGCTTACAGGAACTTATACTGTTTTGAGAAGGTGATAACACATCTGGGATTTCTTATGCAATAGAAAAACCTTGACTCAGAGAGAAACAGAGCAGTCTGTGGGTGACTGAGACTGCTGATCAAAAGCATATCCATACAGCACTTGGTAGCTATATGAAAGCAATGCTTTTTCTCCCAAAACCAAATTATTACCAAGTATCATGAAAAACTTTTAAATCTAGGACAGAAACCAGGATCTACTCCATGTTTTGGACATCCATATATTTGTGCTGGACATGTGTTGACATGTGTTATTATTCTGGTCCTTATTTGGAAGCTGTTAAAACACTTTCAGTGAGCTCTAGATGGGAATTTATTTCTATCCCCCAGCTAAACTTCTTGAAGCAAGATTGTCCATTTCTGTCACAATGCCATGAGGACATTCTTTTTCCTGTCCTCATTCTGCTGCAACACAAAGTCATGTTTGTTATTTCAGTAGGATGTAGTGGGACTGGATAGTGGATGTGTATTAAAAGGTGGGGTTTTCCCTAAAAATGTTTTTTAAATTCCTACAGAATAAATTATTAGTCTGCTCTGACATGGATAGTCTTGTGCCAGGATTCAGTCAGCATCATCACCACATGCAGCTACTAAAATCTGTCCAAAAAATGGACTAAAAAGACTTCACAAAAGAGGCTTCAGTTCAAGATGGCACCCTACAGCAATAAAAGAGATACAGTCTGCATCCATGTGTGGCTGTAGCCATATATAAAGAAATCTGTACTTGTTACCTGGTCAGCAATTCCCATGAAAACAAAAACAATTTAAGATCATTTAAGCTAGATTTGGAAGACTGTGTAGTTGTTGTCAGCTTGTGGTACATGCAGAAAGGATGGACTGGTCAATCAGAGTCAAAGGGTTAAGCCTTGCATTCCTGACAGCACCAGTGTGGATTTTCTTAGATGTGGCCAGAGATTAAATGAATTCAGTTCTAATGGAATTGAAAGAGTGAAAAAAAAGCCCACACCAAACAAGCCTGAACTGTACAATGTTATGGAGAGAGATGTCCTTGGCTTTTAAAACTGTTCTAGAAGAGGGATATAATTATCTGGTAAAACCTATTGGTTATCATTTTCTATTAGTTGTATAGGACACTTCCATTATGGAAGGTCACTTTTCTCCAGCTACTATATTGCATTTTGTACAACAAAGTACGCATAGGATGTGACATTTGGTGTTCTGCAAAATAAATTACAATTCTTGTCCTGTGAAAGCAGCTAAAAATAGGCAAGAGAGAGCAGACAGTTACCTTGCAGCATATGCCATCTTTAAATGCAGGCAAAGACTTTATGGGAGTGTGAGTGTGAACGCTCATGTGTATGGCCAGTGTTCTGACTTGCTGATGTGTGTTTTTATCTCATGAGGGGGCCATAGCTCTTTGTTTAATAAATACCACTTTCCACACCTTGTAGCAGCTTTGTCTGCCTACCTCTTGCACAAGAATTGGCCAGATGGCCACACACACAGAGTTGTGGTCAATGTTTGCTGATGGTACTAAGCTGTGTGGTTTGGTTGATACACTGGAGGGAAGGAATGGGATCCAGAGGGACCTTGAAATGCTTGAGAGGTGACCAATGCCAACCTCATGAAGTTCAACAAAGCAAAGTGCAAGCTCCTGCACCTGGGTTGGGGCAATCCCAAGCACACCTACCAGCTGGGTGGAGCAGCCCTGTGTTGGTCAATGAGAAAGTGAACAGGAACTGGCTTCAGGGACTGTAGCGCTAGGACAAAGCAGAATGGGTTTAAACTTACGCAGGAGAAGTTCAGGTTAGATGTAAGGAAGAAGTTCATTACTATGAGGGTGGTGAGGCACTGGAATGGGTTGTCCATTGAAGGTGTGAATGCTCCATTCCTGGTGGTGTTCAAGGCCAGGCTGGACAGAGCCTTAGGGAACATGGTCTAGTGTGAGGTGCTCCTGTACATGGCAGAGGGTTGAAACTAGATGGTCCTAAGGTCCTTTCCAACCTGAACCATTCTGTGATACTATGCTTGTATAAGAATGAGAGATGGAGTGATCAGTCCTGTTTTATATTTTTTCTTTTATACAAGGAAAGCTCTTTTAGTTTTATTTTGGTGGAGTCTGGCATTTGGTTGAACAATAACTTACATTGGGAAGTAATTTCTTAAAATAGCTGTGATTACCAAATCAGTGGTATGCCCATGTCATGAATGGCTTGAAGGCAAACATTGTGGTGTGACATGGCTCCATTTCATGCTCAACATCCATGTGATGTTGTGCAGGTCCAGAGTTAAGTTTTGCACTGCAATCCCACTTTGCAGAACTGGGGACATGCCAGAGATGCCAACTTTCTGATTCTTTCCTTCAGGAGAATCACTTCAGATATTTTTTCCTAATAAACAGTAAATTGAAGGACTTTGCCTGACATCTACTCCTATCTCCTTGCCCAGAAAGAGCCTGATAAACAAAACAAAGAAATGGCAACTTACTTGCAAGCTTAAATGGAATATTTCCAAGGCAGAGCTTGTGGATCTCCCATTATCTTTAAAGAGCTGGTTGCTCTTGCCCTTGGTTCTCTTTGTTTGTGTTCTCCATCCCAGTTTTTAGGTCTGGATCTGCTTTGCAGCAGTGCCATTTGTGAGCCCTTGAATGATATCACATGCTGCACACAGGCGATACTAATTTCTGACTTATTACAGATGAATAAAAACTTGCATTAATAGTTAAAAGTAGAGTATTAAAGCTGCGCTTTACACAGGGGTGATTGATGGCTTCCATTACACTCCATTAGATATTTTATTCTTGTTAAATGAAGAGCAGCCAAGTTTGTCAAGTATTTTTAGTTCCCTCTGGTCTTACTGGCTCTATCTATTCTCAGGGACATCCTGTAAATGGCCACATATGGCTTTGTGTCTGTAGGAGTGATGACCGTACAGCTGGCTTTCATTGCCCACCAATTTACCGGAGCCCCCTTTATTGTGAGCCTGACAGCACCAGGGAGCTTTGTAGAACTAACAAAATATATCTATTTTCTAATTGTCTATTTATCACCTTCCAGGGATTGGTGGGCCTCTCATCTGAAAGCAAAGGGGGGATGGCCTTGAACAATGATCCTTGTCAGGGCAGTTGCTCACTTTAAATTAGGGTCTCATTGCTAAATAACTAATTTAGTCCTGCTATCAGACTGAAAAAGCGGGTATTCAGTGCAAAGTGCCAACTGGGGAATTGATTATGTCTCCTCTTAGTGTGCATGATAAAAGCTCCAGACCTGCAGGCAGTAGGTAGCTCCCTGAAGGCCGGCATTTTCCTGGCATGGAGGGTCCATGCTGGATGACCAGTCAGGAGCTCTGATGGTGACCAGAGCCCAGGAGCCTCTGCACGTGCCTCAGGTACTTAGGATCCTCACACAGCCCAGGAGCCACGTCCCACTCCTTGCAAAGGATGGTGGAAGAAGAGAGGGTGGCTACTGCTGCCTCCAGCCTGGAGACAGACCAGGAGGGAGGCAGGCAATAGATGTGGCCAGAGAGGCTCCAGGACACAGAGAGGCTCCAGGAAATGGAGGCTGTTTGCGGTGATTCAGATTTTGTCCCCCAGGAAGAATTCCCCCACTGTCTCTGCTGTGAGACGTCTTCTCCCATCAGCATTCCTGGAGAACAACCTCAGCAACTGTCATTAAAAGCAAAATCTCTCCCATGTGCCCAGACTGCTTTTTCTGTCAGGTTCAGCCCCAGCAGTGAGCTGTGACTGGACCAGGATTTGTCACCATAGATTAACAGAGCATACAGTTAAGTCTAAGTAGCGAAGAGCCTTTTTCCCAGCTGTAGCAGATGTCTGGGCTTGCTCCAGAGCCGTATAGAGGTTACTTAAGTGCCTTCTCAGAGCTGCCCTGTAGACAACTTATCTCTGCTTGTGGCAGACTGAGGGACAGGGAACGCAGGTAGACAGGGAGACATGCACTGCCAGTTCCAGGGGGGTTTAGCAAGCATCAAGTGCATTAGAAATTTTTATTGTATGAAACAAGAACAGCATAGGCTACTGATTATCAGAGTAATGTTAACAAAAGGAGAAGGCATATAGTGTCTGCACTGGAAAGCACACACACAAAAATATTAAAATACAAATATCTATATAAAAGTACATTTATGTATTTGATATTCTAGTAGCACACATTATATATTTATAAACCATAAATATTTATGTTAAACAACAAGTGCCTGGTTAGGGGTCTTGTTAACTTCCTCTCCTATGCTTTTTTTCACGTGCATCTTGAGATTAAACTAGGTGATGCTGCAAGAAACCACTGAACTTTGCAGACAGTGGGAGTGGGAAAGGTTGTCCTGCACCAGCCAGAGGCTAAACTAGCAAAGCAAAGCCAGGAGAAACTGGTGGGCATCATGAAGAGTGCAAGGGTGGCAGGGAGATCTCCCCTCCGGGGAAAGAGTCCAAAAGGGAGTTGTAGTGTGCCAGAGCCATTTGGGCCAAAATGACCAATTTAGTGTGTCAAATCAGCAAAATGGGTATCAGCATGGAAAGAGTAAATGAAGATAAGTCATTTGTTTCAGAGTGGGGCAGAAAGGTTGTACAAGGCACAGTGGAACATGCAGTTGAGGGTGACCTGCTGAGCACCCAGGTGTGGCGCAGACTGTGGCAAAAGTGCCAGTGGTCTCCTGTGCCTGACCAGCCCCAAGAGCAGGAGGTGAGCCCTGAGCATCCTGCAGGAAGAGGAAGGAGGGAGGAGAACAGGGCAAGGCCAACCTGACAGCCATGAGGTCTGCAGATACTCGTCTGTACCACTGACAGCTTTGACAGGACAGATTTCCAATGTTTCCTCCTTGGAAAAAAACTGCTAATACATGCACTGAAAAAGACATGGGAGACACGTCCTCCATTCCCAAGGTACTTTGCAGAGAAAATACATCAGCTTTATTCCAGCGGCAGTTTAAGTTTCAAAATAGGTGAAGAAATGAAAGGGGATGAGATCTGACCCTTAACAGCACTATAGCAAGGGAAGAAACACTTGTGCATATTCTTTTTCAGATATAAATATCGGTATCTATCTGCCTAGCACTGCAAGCTGAGCACTGACCTGCCTGTGTAACTTCAATGCTAAAGACTGGAAACTGCAGTCTGACATTTAAGTACCCCAACCTGTTCCCAGTGCTCAACAAAATGACCAGCACATCCAGGATATCCCCTTCCCTCCTCTCCCCTGACCCACTACAGGCTTATCAACTGCAGAGAGAAAAAAGACTTTACTGTAATAGCTGAGCATGGAAAGTTTTCGCTTTGTTCTTCTTCTGCAGCACCTGCACATACTTGGTTCTCCAGATGAGGGCCCCTCAGACATAAGCAGGCCAGCAAAAGTAGATACTGAACTATTTAACGAAGGACAATGGGTTCAAACTTAATCAGGGAAGATTTAGGTTAGATATAATGAAAAAATTCTTCCCTGTGAGGATGGTGAGACACTGGAACAGGCTGCCAAAAGAAGTGGTGAATGCTCCACCTCTAGCAATGTTCAAGGCTATCCTGGACAGGGCCTTGGGTGACCCATTCTAGTGTGAGGTATTCCTGCCCATGGCAGGGGGGTTGGAATTTGATGATCTTAAGGTCCTCTCCAACCCTAACTATTCTATGATTCTATGATTTGGAATGCACACCTTTTCATTCTCAGTGTGTCTTATACTGATGCTGGCTCTCCCTTGCTTCTGGCCCAAAGCCAAGAAAAGCAATGGGCAGAGGCAGAGTTTTACTTACTCCACATCTCACGTTCACTCAGGTTTCCTTTTAATGCTGAACTTCATTACTGCAGGGAGGGAAATGGTGTGAAATTAAGCCACCTTTTCCTTCCTGCTCCAATGAGCTAAAGAGTGATGGACAGCACTGTAGCATTCTCTGCATGCTGGCCTTGTGCTGCATGACCCCCATCACATTCCCCACAGCAGCTATGATATCAACAGCAAATGGCAGCATCATCTCCTCAGGTGGCTTGGACAAGACAAGTGTGAAGGGGCATTTTTCTTCTTTGAAGCCTGAGTCAGGCAGGGCACCCTGCACTCAGCCATGGCATCTACCATGCATATCCTGACCTAGGTCACTACATTCTCCTCTTTAAAAATGCCAGAGATGCTGGTGGATTTGAAGGAACCTGCAACTTTTGCAAAAATTATTGCTCATTTTCAGCAAAGCCAGCAACCCGGCACAATGACGAGCTTCTTCCCTGGGACCTGCACACAGCAGCACCAAAAGATGGAGACTCCTCTCCCCTTCCCCTGAAATACTGGCCTTAGAAATAAATTTTGCAAAGCTCCTTCTGTGAAAGACTCTGTTCCTTTCAGGATCCAGGCTATGCAAGGTTGGGTTAGCAGAATATGGAGAATAACTTTCTTGTCTGGAATAGGTCCTCATCCCAGGCCAGCTGAGTCTCAGCATTATGGATGGACAGCAAGGCACCAAGTCCCCATGGAGGCAAGGCATGGAGCTGCTGCTGCTGCATTGAACCTGCAGCCATGAAATCAGGAAGGGATCATGCAAGCCCCATGCACAGTGCTGCTGTCAAAGGCGCATGCTGTTACCACTCACCAGAACGCACCACAGGACACATGGTCTGGGCAGCCTGCTGTGACAACACATGGCAAAGGCAGTGGTTCCCTATCAGCCACCCAACTTTCATTGTACTCAGTAGCACAGAGCGCCCACACCGCTGCTGATCCTAACAAGGGAAGAACAGGATGCAAACATTGCTGTGTCCATCCTGCCCAGGCTGCTCATAAAGTGCACCCCTAGTAATAAGGCACCAGATGCTACTGCAGGGATCTTCATGAAAGAAAAAATGAAGTTCGACTTGCATCTTCTGCTCAGCTTGCTGCCAAGTAGCTGGTGTGTGCTCAGCTGTGAAACAGTTCATTTTCAGTCTTTCAGGAATGTTGTTTCCATCTGAAGCTTTTATGTACTTAGTAATTAAAACCAATACCAGACTTATATCTGGTACCCATTAGAAACTAGTTAAGTGACTTGTGCTGATGACACAACATGTTTGTGGAGGCATTTGCACATATGCAGATCAGCTTGGGTGTAACAGGCCAGTGGAGCTCCCTTTGGCAAGCCAGAGCCAGAGCAGCCAGGGAATGTTCCCATACCTGGCTGTACACCAGCAGATGGTTCGCTTTTTCTGTGGGGTATTCAAAATGCTCAGCGGTCTTTCTACACCCCTCACATTGAAATGCTGTTCAATTTATTTCCCCTATAGTGAGGCCTTTGAAACACAGCCCCAGGACCACTTCTCATAAGCGTCTGCCTCTCCATGATGCTATCAGATACCACCTCCAAGGGTATAGCAGGAAACCTACTGGCAAAGAAAAAAAAAAAAAGAAAAAGAGAACAACCAAAGAAAGCCCCCATGCTTTTTCCTCTCACTGGACCAGGCCTGCATACCCACATAATCTGATCTGACATTGGCTTTTCACTAAGTTATCCTTTACTTCTCCCTGCCTACAGAGTGTTGGGAAAAGAAGCAGGGAGTTTGTGGGTGACCAAACAGCAGACTGGAGAGCAGCTTTTCAGCTTCCTGGATGCAGAGTCCCAGTTGTCCTCACCCCTAAGAGTAGCTGAGTCAAAACTTCATATAAGGCACCAGTTTTTTCCCTATCAATTACCATTCATCAGCATGCATTTTTAATTGTCTGATCATTATATACATGCATTAAACAAGCACTCCAGTTCCAGACTCCAACAGCCTCATACTCAATTCAGGTGCTGTGTTTAGGAGTTTTCTTCTCTCCTTTGTCCTGCTCAGAAGGCATGGTGACTGTCCTGCATAGGCTGGCATCTCAGTTTGTCCATCACCGCCTGAGTTACCCTCTCAAGTCACTTCAGCCACAGCATGGGATGTATGCTGCAGGCATCACCTGCCTGCAACCACAGCTGTGAGCATCCCTCTGTGAGTTCAGCTGTCACATACCATTCAGAATAGTTTTGCACAAGGCATTGGGTAGGAATGTACATGGGGAATGTGTGTGCATGCACCCAGCAGACCAGCCTTGTGTAAAGCACTGGGCAGTTCTTGGGCGGAGGCTGAAGCTCTTTCTCATGCTGAAACACCTCGGGGGTGCCATGGCATTAGCAGCTTGCCTGCACTCTGAAGTCAGCATCCCGCTGGTATGCAGCCTTACCACTGCCACAAAGGGTGCCAAGGAGGAAAAGAGGACTCCAGCCACCCCAGTGCTGAGAAGGCTGAGATGGACCACCACAGGATGAACCCAGAGAGGAAGGCAGAGCACAAGGGGGCATGGGAAATGAAGGCTCAGCCCTGACTGTCCTGTGCCCACTCTGGAGACACCAGTGCAACAAAAGCCATGAAACAAGCTGCACAACAACCTGTTGGAGAGCACCCCCCTGTTGTGTTTCTGGTGCCTTTCTGAGGTATCTGAGTGTTCAAATGACGAAGATGCCAAGGACCCCACACAGGTCCATTTCCTGTTACTCCCGAGTCTGCTTCTTTGACCCAAAATTTTCCATCAAAACTTCATAAAATGGTTCTCCTCTTGCAGTGTCTTGGTTCCTCCTGCCCAATATAAGCTTCACCCAAGTCTTCAGATTGGTAAGTATGACATATCTGCATACACAGTGGATCACTTGCCTCCCTGCTGAAATCATCGCCAGGCAGGTGCTCACCATTCAAGTGGCTGCAAATGTGCAGGACTTTGCGCTTCCCCTTGTTGAACTTCATGGTTTTTGAGTGCCCATTTTTTCAGCCTGTTGAGTTTCCTCTTGATGGCAGCATGACCCGCTGCCAAATCAGCCACTCCTCCCAGTTTGGTGTCATCTGCAGACTTGCTGAGAATATGCTCTGTCCCCTCATCCAAACCACTAATGAAGATGTTAACCAGGAGTGGACCCGGTATTGGCCCCTGGGTAGATTGTTACATAATGGACTCCAGGTAGATTTTGTGCCACTGATCACTACCCTTTGGACCTGGCCTGTCAGCCAGTTTTCAACCCTACACAATGCTCAGCCAGCTCGTGCTTCAAAAGTTTACCTTAGAGGAAAGGCAAACTTTTGACTTATTATTGTCAAAGCCCTTACTGAAGTCCAGGTAGACAGTAGCCACTGCTCTCCATTTATATACCAAGCCAATCACTTCTTCTCCCATTGGTGAAGACATTCTGACTACTCCTGATGAGGTTTTTTGCCTGTAATGCCCAATGTTCCAAGGTTCATTGCTCCACCACTTTCCCAGGGATCAGTGTAAGGCTGATCAGCCCGTGGTTCCCTGGGTTATCCTTCTTGAAGACAAGAGTGACATTTGCACTCCTCTGGTCTCCACAGTAATGTTCCCCATCTCCTTGATTGACAAAAGGTTATAGAGAGTGGCCTTGCAATGACATCTGCCAGCTCCCTCCACACCAGTGAACATCAGCACTTGACTTATGTATGTTCAGTCTGCTTAAGTATTCTGTACCCTGGCCAGGTTTCTGGGACCTGGAATTCCTGAAGGCTGGTCTTGCTAGTAAAGGCTGAGGCAAAGAAGGCATTCACTGCCTCAGCCTTTTCCATGTCTGTGTGACCAGGTCTCCCATATCACTCAGCAATGGGCCCACATTTTCCTTAGTCTGCCTGATTCTGTGATTCTGTGATTTTTGTCTCCTATGTACTTATAGAAGCCCTTCTTGTTGTCTTTGACATCTCTGGCCAGACTCAGCTCTGTCCTGGGTGGGCTGCAATATGCAAAAGGACCTGAACTTTAAATTCAGACTGAGCTATGCACAGTGAGCAGAGAAGATTTGCGCCCACACTGCAAGGAGGCTGAGCTTAGTATGCTCCTTCCATCTGAACTGATGAAAACTTGAAATAATGCAATGACAGACTTTCCTTGGCTTTTGGATTTATGCTTTAAGAATCTGAAGTATTTAAAGAAGAAGATTATAAAGTGATATGCAAAAAATTTATCATATATTTGTTGTTTTCCATTGTTATTCCAGAACTTCTAAAACCCAACAGCATGGACACTTTCTGGGGCTTCTTTCTGCCACTGTAGTAAACAAAGGGAGTTTTCATTCAGCACACCAAGCACTCTGGAAGACAGATGCCTGTGTTGTGGAGGTAATAGCTGCCATGAGCATCC
>JBAFWW010041763.1:14936-33459 GCA_036873685.1 Agapornis canus
TGTAGTGTGCATGGCTGTTATTGGCATCTTGATATATAAAAGGGCTTTCACTTTCTAGCTGCCAAAAAAGAAGCAGGTAGAAAAAAAGCTACAGGAGAACAGCAGAGGGCCTACTAGTGGAAAAGACCCAGTTGTCCCAAGCTTACGGCACAGAGAGAAGCTCTGCAGATACTGAAAACATCTCTACTGCTTCTCCTTTTTCCATTCCTCCTAGCTACAGGCTCAACTCATGTGTCAAGGTGTTCAGAAAGGCCAGCTTCCCTCACTTTGAGCCCTCACCCAATGCTCAGAACCTCCTAGAGCCCCAGTATTCGAGCCTCTCTTCAATGGGAGACAGGGACACGGGGACAGCATTCAGGCACAAACTCAAGTCTCTAGACAGCACCACGCATTTGAGGCAACCTCTGTGAGGGTGACTCAGTTTTGGGAAGAAATGGATCTTTGTTCAGGGAAGAACAGTTCTCTCCAGTCATTAAGACTGCTTGTCCATCGTTTTAAATTATTTGGTATTTATATAATCTAATCTGGTTAATCAGACATGCTTTTCATTCCTTCTGAGTCATTTACAAGTGCATTACCAACGTGCCAGATATTTGAATAGCCCGAATGCTTCTGGTGTGTCATCGATACAGGGATGCTGTAAGGTTCTCCCAAGCCTGTCATGGATTCAGACTTTGCCTCTGCAGGTTGCTCAGTGAAAACAAATGCTAAAAACCCAGAGTAATATTTTGCAACAACTCAGCCTGTGACTCTGCATTCATTAACTGTGAGCAACAAAGACAATGGGGGTTTATGGAACTTTGATGTGGAGGCTGAGTCAAAAGCCGCAGCAGCTTAACAACCCAGATTTACCATTGTTTGCTGCATTCAGCCTTTCTCAGGCTGCTTCCCTTTAGCTCTCCAAAAGAGACTCTGAGAAAAGAATCAAAACTCCTATTTATTTATACATCTCCTGTACAGATATTATAGATTCCACAACTGCTGTCTTCCTATTCATTCAGGCAGTGTCCTTTACAAGCTGATTACAAGTAGATGTATTAAAACAGAAGCCCACCCTGCAAGCAGAGCAATTCAAACTCTGGCGTGGTTGAATCACGAAGCCTTAGTGAAGACAAAGCCTGTAGTAGGTTGAGGAAGTAGGTTGGGGTCCTGAAGCCTGGAAAGCTCTCTGGCAATATCCATGGATCTGTGGAATCTGTGGAGCATAAATGGCAGAGCCGTGCTGATAACCTAGAGCTCAGGTATGATAGTTACACTTTTGTTTAATTCTTTCAGCAAAGGCATCGCATGTGTCTTCAGCAGCAGAGCCATGGTGTAGCACCTTTAATACAGCATCATGTGTTCTTTCCTCAGGCTCATGCCTTAACATGACAGGCTGGGAGATGAGCATGGGTTCTTCCATTCCGTTTGCTGGTGGGGATGCCTGTCTTCCAAAAGCAGGGCCTATTTTTTCACTTGAATATGTAATAGCTACCTCCACCTGGGTGACAGACATCTCCTGTGACTCTCTGGGACAACACGACAACAGCAGAGCTTCAATTTTAATAGACTCCAAGTAGTTTTCTCAGAGTGAAGCCTTAAAAACTCCCCAAGGATAGATCATCAAGCAGAATGGTCCCTGGTGCCAGATTTATTAGCAAGCAGGATGGGGAGGTTGATGAGCCCGCACAGCTGAGCAGACATGCTGTCAGCCAGGACTCCTAATCCAATCAGTTACCTGTCGGTGGGGGCTGGACTGCAGCATGGATGCTCTGAAGCTATATGAGCTGAGCACCCTGGGAGGATGTATGCATGTGAAAGTCTGGGGCACACCAGGCACATATGAGCACCAAGGGGCAATAGCTACTTTCAGAGACAGGGCAAAGCTTTCTCAGGGCAAAGAAACTCCCTGTGTCCCTTCAGCTGCAACTGTGATAGCTGCTTTGTGCTTGCTGTGCACCTTGAAATCATCTGCTGCACCCAGAGCCCCACAGCCCCTGAGTATCCACAGCCGCCAGCTCCTTGCCCGGCTTCCTCCAATGGGCAGGACAGGCAGCACCAGGGGAGAAAACCAGGGCCCCCTCTGAGCAGCAGAGAGGACAGGGGTCAGGCTTTGAACAGAAAGAGGTGACCCCAACCACTCTAAGAGGGAATAGAATCATTAAACCAAACAAATTAAGCCATGCTGATTTCATAATTTCCTTCCTATGTGACGAGTGTCTCTGTCACAAACTTGTTCTATCCTTTTATATTTTCACAGTATCCACCTGAGACAGACCATGCAATAGCTGCAAGTAAGTGCCTGTGCAAAGGGAGGAGGCTGGATTGAGGCTGTGACATGGGGCTGCAGAAATCATTGTTTCCAGCCCTGCTGCAAGCTACTGAGAATCTGAGCAAGGCACTTTATACCCTGAAAACCAGGAACTGCCTTGTGCTCTTGCCCTCTGTGTCTATTAAGTATTCAAATAGAGACATTTATGAGCTATGACTGGGCAGACAGGACATCAGGTATGCAATCTTACTGCGTCCAGTAGATAAATATGGGGTACAAATTATGTAGAACAGAAATATCTGCCTAGAAAATATTACATAACTCAGAAAAAATAAAATTGCTTTCATTGAAATAAAACCAAAATGTTCCTTAAAATAAATCCAAAACCTTCATCACTTTATACAATTTCTGCTCAATAATCACAAACCGAATGTATGAATTTGGTATCTTCCTGAATAGATCAGAAGCCCAGTATGTGCCAATAATGACCAATGAAATAGCTATTTCATTTTGGAATGACCATTTGCAATGTTTTGCTTCCTGGTCCTTTAAAGAAAACCACAAGTGGTTCTCAATAACATGTGTATGTACATGTGACTCCTACAAAATTAAACTGGATTAACCATTTGTTAGTGAGCCTGCCAGGAACAAACTCTGATATTGCTCTTTCTCCTTCTAGTGGCCAGTTCAATCTTTTGATCAAGGAGATAATTTTTATCATGACTGGATTAGTCTTTCTGTTTACACTGAAAAGATTTTTCTGTGTGAACGGTCCTTGAAAGCAGCATCACTGCACTTTTTAAAAGGTTTTTGATGTGATGCACATGCTGACTACAAGAACATGGTTTGCCTGCAATTTACATCTGAAGTTTATACAGAACCTTGCCATGGTTGCTGCAACAACAGAAAGCAACTTCTTGGAGTACGTTCCTGATCTGATCTCCTGTGCTCACAACAAGAGTGAATCTTGTGCTAGTACTGGGTGATTGTCCAAGTAATACATTTGAATAAGGTAGCAATATAAATCTTAGAAAACAGCAATGTGCATCGGATTAATAGGACTTCCAACTAAATTAAATGTGAACAACAAACTCTTCAGCACTACAAGTGACAAAATTCAAAGTACAGGCAGACTGATGGGAAGTTTAACTAATAACAAATGAAAATTCAATTCTGAAGGATTTGAACAATATCTGGAAACTGTGATTTACAGCAGAAGCCCAGAAGTACTCTTTTCACAATTCTGAGATTTAGAGAGCATGGACCTGCACAGTGTAAGCTAGCCAGTACTGCCTTGCTTCTGCTCCCTCAGACCCCATTTTCTGTTTGTGCCTTCCTCTTGCAGAAAGGGCTTGTATAAGTGGCCCTGCGATGTTTGGCAGACTTTGCAAGACTTTATTCCTCTTACATTTGTGTACATTACAGTTAGGTGTGCTCTGTCGGGATTGTACAGGGGCGCAGGTGGTGCTTGTGGGTTTGTATAGGATGTGCAGCCTGGACCTACATGGGCCTTGTTTCCCATGCATCCCAGAGTGGTGGTGGTGTGCTCTGCAGTCTGGTGCATGGTGCAGAGCACCCTGCTGTGGTGCAGGGATGCTGAGCTGCCTGTGTATGAGGCTGTGAGTGTCTGTGCTGCAGCTCTGTACCACATCGCACTGGAGCAAATGTGTGCACACCTAAACCCTAAACACCTCATACATACTAGTTAGTAGTTTATTGTTGCACATGTTGTTCCTCTGCTCTAATTATGGAGCTGATGTTTCAAGACAATTAAGGGAACATTATTTTGGTGTGCAGAGGTGAGGATGCTTGTAGACTTGTAGATACTTCTTATGACACAGATGTGTCTTTTACCTTGTGCATTAATTGCTCAAAAGTTTGTCAAAATCTCCCCCAAATGGAAGGGGTGGAAAGATGACTAAGAACAACTGCCCACGAAGAACTCTTTTCACTTCAGCTATCATTCTCCATTTATTTTTGTGTGTTTGTGTCATTTCTCATATTGGGAGCATCAACTCCCTAATTAATCAGAAATGTCTTCACAGACCCAAGCCAAAGAGAACAAAACACATTTTTACATTCTACCTTTTTATTTATTTTTTTTCCTTGGGTGGTGGTGTGTCATTTCAATTCAACTTTAGGCATCTAGGATTCAGGTAAAAATGATAGTTTTTTTAAGAACTAAAAATCTCCACAAAATGTAGCTCTCAAACTTTATGAGCAGCACAGCAAAATATCATGAAACATAATGCTCAACAAGACATAGACCCACTTTATCTCTGTCCTCTAGCTTGAACCAGGCTGTGCCTTTGTTCATAACCAGTGATATTAGCCTGAATTCTGCTGCACTTGATATCAGGTTTGACACCTCCATGAACTTATTAAGGGAGAAATTAGTATGATGGGAGAATGATCAAAACACACGGCCAGGCTTTCCATTTCACCCACAGCAAAGCCCCACTGTCAGGCTCCTTTGCAGATTTTCCTACTGGGTTCCTGCCAAAAGGCAGCTCTAGGTTCATCATAAATATAGGGTGACTTGCCTGGCAGTATACCCTGCTCGCATGTGCCACAGGAATAGCAGCAGCTCAAGCTGGTTGCCTTTGGGGAGAGATCCAGAACAAGGAAATCCATGGGTTTTTATACTCTGACATTCCAGGCTCCTGACCATTCATCCAGTTGTGAATTCTGGCACAAAATTCTGCTTGTCCATAGCTGGGTTCTTTCTTGGGTGCTGCAAAATTCCTACTTAACTTTCCCACTTGATGCTCCTTACTAAGGGGTGCAGCTCCTTCATCTTCCAGTTTGCACTGGTTTCAAGGTCTTAATTTGTATAACTAATTAACGGCTTTAAATTAAGTTCAGCTTTATCTAGGTGGGAGCTAGTTGCTTACCTAGCCTAAGGCTCCAGCAGCTTCAGCTTCCCATGGTCAGCCACTATTCATGCTAAGCAAAACCACCCAGTCAAAAAAGCTCAGTTAAAGGAACTCAAATAACTCAACTCACAGCATTCCTTTCCCTCTTCTTCCTTACTCTTTTTCCTCCTCCTTGCCTTGTGTTTACTCCTTTCACCAGCCCCTTGTGGGGAAAACTAACACTTTCAGGAGCCTGGTGGCAACCATCCTCACTGCATGGCATGAGCCGTGCCACCACCCTCCTAGGGAGGAGCTTACCCATCCATGCTGCCAGACCCCCACATATGAAGACCTAGTGCTGCCTTGAAAGACCTGGAGAGACCTTTATTAACAGTGCCAGTCTGTGTGCATTCCCAAACCTGTGTTTTGTGTAGAAGAACACTCATTAGTTTTACTCCAGTAATTAATTTTTCATTGGTTATATCATGTAGTACATATAAAGTACAACTAATTCCTTACTGTTTACCTGCATTTGACAATTGCATTACAGAACTTCAGTTTTGTTTAAGGGGAGTCCAGGGGAAAAAGAAATAAAGAGGAGAAATGAAAATATTATGCATTTTTCCATTAGTTGAGAAGACACAAAGAGATCCAGATATATTTAGCCTTACAATGCCCTGAAATGGCTCAGCTACCTTGAGAGTAAAAGAAAGCAATTATATAAATGTCACCTAGTCACAGTGCAGGGTTGGTAAAAAACAGTGTTCAGTTCTGTTTGTTCTGTTGTTCTTTTCCAGTCTGGTCTGGTCTGGTCTAGTCTAGCCTAGCCTAGTCTATGCTATTCTATTCTGTTACGTTCATTTTAGTGAAATCAACATTTTAAAATTAGAAATTAATTACTGAAAAAAGTAGGTATCTTGCTCTTAGTGTAACACTCTACAGCTGCTCAAGCTTTAACTGTTCTCAGTCCTCACTCTCCTTTCTCTCTCATTTCTGAGTGGAAATAACCTGAATAAGGCTGAATGAATCACAGGGTGAAAACCTCTGAGCCATTTTTCCTAAACATGCATGTGTTTGCTTGACTTTTGTGTTGTGCCATTGTGGGTCCTGCAGCACAGAGCTCACTCACTGATCCCTGCTGAGCTGTGGGCAGTGAAGAGTTGAGCAGCTGGATGGTTCTCTGCATACGGATGATTCCCAAACTCAGAATATAAGGAGGGGATGGGGTGGATATGGCAGGAAGAGAAGATTGCATGTCCAGCCTCTGGTCCTGGCGTCTTCACACAGAAGTGTTCTGCTACAGCTGTATGCCAATGTGGCAGAGAGGGTCCTGGTCTAAGCAATTGTGGAGAGAAGCAGACAGGTAAGGAGGGGATGTGCAGGTTTCTAGGAGACCTCTTTGTATGAGTGATCAGTAACATTGTGCGGGAGGAAGATGTGCCAGTGGAGAGGTGCACAGAGTATATATAATTATTTTGTATGTATGACCTTCATTGCCATCAAGTTCGTCAGTTCAGTGTAGACAGGTGGAAATAGAATAGGGGAAGAAAACCCCCCTAGATTAACCTGACAGCTTGCAGGCCGAGGAGGAAAGCCCCTGGCCAAGGCACAGCACTCAAGGAATGGATTAATCGGAACTCCCCCTTGGGTGTTGAGGTCTGTGGGACACCCCCAGCTCCATGGCCAGGTAGGGCCCCTTCTCAGCTTCAAAAGCAGCTATCTTCTCATTCCCCCCTCCACCCCTGCCCCCACCCCGAGACTCCTGTGAAGATAAATGCTGTGGACACAGGCAGGGTGAGTCTTCACATTTTCACTTGTGTGTTTCAGCTATAGCAAAGCTCCCTCTGAGACAGTGCTAATTTTACAGTGTTTGAAGGCATGTCCTGAGGCTCTTGCCTTGGTCATGTACCCTTTTAGCTTCTAATTACTTGGGTTTGTCACACACCCCGTAGATTAAAACATAGTATTTTGTCTCTGAATCATTAACTTTTGTTGCTTTCTTATGCCCATTTGGATCTTTTTCTGCTCCACACAGCTCTGATTATAAATAGTTCAATAACACATTCTCCTTATTTTAAGATTATAATTTATATGACTGGAAGTATCAACGTGCAGTAAGTTAACAGTGATGCCATAAAGAGGCTAAAATAATTAATCACTTTGCTACAGTTAATGGATTCAAGGGCACAGGAACGCGTACATGAGCTCCTGTTGCAGGTTTCAAGAATGTGCCCAGGAGATGGGAAAAAGGAAAGGCATAAGCAAGCATTTGGGATGAAAACTCTGAGGAGAAGGTGTGCACATGCCTGTGTCTCCTGAGCATCAGTGGTTGGTTTGAAATACTGGTCTGGGAACATATCCGAGCCCTACAAGGGCTGGCAGAGAGCAGTTGGTGCAGAAGAGTGCCTGGCAAAACTTGGAAGCAGAATGACAGCAACCAAAGCAGGGGAATTCCTCTAAAAATAGGATGTGCAGCATGTGTTCTGTGTTACTGCTTGATAGGTGTCCAAACTACACACTAGCCACTGCTAATTCATGCAGTGTTAGAAACCTTGCTTTTGTGGATGCAATGCCATATGGGGAACGAAACCCATCTCAGCAACTAGGAGGCAAGCTGTGTGCCAGAGCTGCATGCAATGCATTTGGATGCTGCCAGTGGTCTGAGTGGTTCATAATGTACAGGGAGGAAGGCTTTCTGCAGTTTCTTTTGTGTCAGCCTCCTTTTCATTGATCAGAGACTTCAGCTCACTGTTCTGTGTCTCAAAAAATATTGCCTGCATAGAGCTTGTGAGGTTCCCCTGATAAAAACTTAATGGAAAAGAAATTGCCAGCCCAAGTACTAGCCACAATCAGTCCAAGGGCTCAGAATCCATGGGCAGAGGTGTCATCCCATCTTAGAAGAATAAGTTGCACTGATTTGGGGTGAGATCTGTGACAAAAGCTGGGCTGAGCCTCTGAATCAGAACAATTTCTCTTAACAAGAGCACACACTTTCCTAGGAGATGTTTTTTTCCCTAAAAATGCTACTGAGAAGAGGGAAGAAGGCAGATGAGGACTAAAATTATAATCTTGGCATGTTAAGGCAGACTTTTACAGATTTTAAAGGTTGTTTTGGTGTGGAAAGCTGGGGTTGCTCAGATTCCTCAGGTTGTTTCTCTTCAAAGCCAACCTCCATATTTAAATATTCCTTCTCACAGAAAGCAATATTCTTATTCCTAGGCAGTTTACTTTCTCCATAGTCAGCATAGGTCTGAATTGGTTTTGGCATGAAATTAGGTCCCTGAGTGCCATGCCTGCCCTTGTGTGCCAGATATTGTCCAGCTCATGCAAGACACGCTTCTGAGGTTCAGGAAAACCTTTCAACAACCCCTAGGACAAGGAGGTAATCAAACCAGAAACTCCTCTCAAACACTGTTCAGTGCCCCTAGCTGAAACTTTATCCAAAAGCAAAGGAATTTGTGCAAAGGGGTCCAGGGGGAAAGCCATACCCAGAGATAACAAAGGAGCAGGTAGACAGAAACATTTCTACTTACTCATTATGTGACTTGTCAGTGTTTGATTTTCCTTTGTAGGGCTGACTTCTCCCTTTTTCTTTTCTTCAGAAGACATTTTTTTCTGTCTCTTTTGCAGTCCACTCAGCGCTAAAGCAATGAGAGTGCTATCACGGATTACAGGCAGGTCAGAGAGGGCAAATTACTTGCCAAAATAGTCTCTCTGCAGGGTCTTATTGGTGTTATGTGCTAAGTTATGTGATAAGTCAAAGTTAGCGTTGCATAACATTCTCCCAGTACTTCTTGTAACTGTTTCTGCAGTGCACAGAGTGATTCACTTTCTGCAGTGCCGCTACTGTCTTATTTCTGCTGAAACTTTCCAAATGCTTGTTAGCTTTTGCTCAGATTCTTGCTTTTTGTTCCTGTTTCCTCCCAACACATGCCTGCTTTCACTTGATACTCCTCTGACTTGTAACTAAACACAGGTTCAGTAGACGAGCGTCTTGCTTACACTCACTGGATACATGGCTCTTTAGATCTGTGGATAAGGAAAAACACCCAGAAAGGATGAGATATTGACTAATACCGAGCAAAAGACCTTAAAGTTTGGATCCTTCAGTACTCTTTGGAATTCTCAATGGAGGGCATGTGCTTAGGATTTGACTGGGGGGAAAGCGGTAAGGTGCCCCACAGGTGCAGATCCCATACGCCAAAAAGCCAAGACTAAACGTGAAGGTGTTGGGGAATACCCCTGCGCATTTGTAAGTACCATGCTGCAGGCCTCTGGGCTGCTTTATCCTAGATGAAAGTAGATCCAGTGTGTGGTGGTAGCCCTTGCAGTCTGGTTCTGCAAGGTCGAAGACAGGCATGAAGGTTTTCTGTGGCCAGTGCTAATACTCAATGGTTTAACCAGTGAGGAGGAGGTAGGCCTCGAGAGATCCTTATTACCCAGTATTAAAAATCATACTTTGGGCATTTCCTCCTTCTTGCTTTTAACAGAGATATTGCTGGAGAGATTATTGACCTCCTTGCCTTCAAAAACAGCCTTCTCTTGGCATCAGCACTGATGAGGCTGCTTTGTACATGTAGTGTGGTAGCTCAACCACATATATTGTTTGTGTTATGGAATGCAAATGCATAAAACCAGCAATCAGGCTAAGCAGGCAAACCATTTCTGTTACTATTTTAAAGGAAAACCAATAAAGTGAGGAAGTATGTCTGGTACTTTGTGATAATCATTTCTCTGTAAATACCAAAGCAGCTAAGGGCTACAAGCTAGGCAAATGTGGGTCCATGGTGTTGAAACCAGCATCTGCTTTATTTTAGGTGCTATGGTATCAGGAGCCTTCCCTTCTTCCTTTCCTGTTTCTCCATCCTCTCACTCCTCAGCCACTCCAGCGATGTGGCCACCTTGTTCTGGCAGTGCCCCTTACCCTGCATGTGTGCAAGATGCACCAGCTGCAGTGTGTGGCCAGGGATGCTACCTGATGTCCATGTTCACCAGTCACACATTCTTGCACTGCTAATGCACTTCCCGTAGCCCCAAGGAATAGCTGGAAAGGCAGAGTCCATTGAGCAAGGATTCACATTAAAGGACAAATGTAACTGACCAAAGTGAACAATTATATGAAACAAAGGGAAGATAACAACTAAAGATCTTTCATTGCAGCCAGCTAATTACCATGAGTTCTGGACTTAACTGTTCAGGCATAGAATTAAAAACCTTAATTATATTGTCACCTTTGTCTCTCAGCTTCCATTGCCTGCAAATGAATCTATTTACTGTAACTGCTGCTGATGGGAAGAAATTGATGGCAGTCCCAGTGAGGTGGGAGAGAGGAGCTGGGAAAAAGTGAGAGGCAGCATAGTGATGGCTGCACAGCTGGGTGACAACTACATTCCAGGACATTATAAATTAAAAATATTTTTAATGAGACAAATACGGGCTTGATGGATTTTGTGCTTTCCCTCTGCTCCCCCCCTCTTCCCACAGTCCTGCTGCCACCAGTGTTGCCTTTTTAATTTTAAATCATGCCTCCTGTCAGATCATTCTTCCTCCTCTGCGACTGGCTCCCCAGAGAGTGTCATCCAGGGCACCAAGGCACTTCAGGCACACCCGGGCTCCAGAGGGTACTGCTGGAGAGCATTGTCATGGGTCCTTGGCCAGGGAGGGGCATCTCACTGGTTACAAATGCAAGCATTGGATGCTCTCAAGCTGCAAACCTGGCAGCCACACTGCACCAGTGCCCCCTCCTTGCAGATAATGAAGCAGTTTTTTGATGCTCACCCGACATCTTGCTATTTGACTGAAGACCACAGCTTACTTTTTTGCCTTTTCCCCTTGTTTCTGAGGATTTTTTTTCCAAGACCTCTCAAACTGACAGTCTGTGGGCAGAAGTGTTCCTGATGAACAAAATCAAGGGGCACTGTTAATAGTTTGCTCCTCAGGCATCACACATACAGGGGTCAAGCTTAGTGGTGCTGGGGTCTGCGAGCAATGGATCCGGACCCGCCAACAGTGTGTTTTTTGCACGTGTTGCCATGGCTACTCAGGATGAGTTAATGTGACGGAACCAGCATACGGAATAGAAGGCTTACTGTGGATGCGGCTGGTGCACATGGCTGTGTCAGAGGCTGTGTGTATTCACACTGGTTTATTACCCTCATGTAGCGGCAAGGCTTCCTGCTGTGGCTTTGAAAGCTTCTGCTTCAAACTCTATCTGAGCTCTGCTGTTAGGACTGTGGGGCTGCAGCCTCATCCCTTTGGCCAGAGGGCTGAACTCATGCTCTGTACCTGCCCTGTACTACATACACTGAAATAAATTTTTTTGAGGAGAAGTGAGGCTCCCCAGGGCAAATGATGCCTTCTCCATTTTTTCGTGGATAAGTTGGGTTTTTCCCCCAGTGTTAATGTGGAAAACTGCTCTTCTCGCTCTAAACTGCATCTTCTTCTCTCATTTCTTTCAGTGCAATACATTGCACGTCGACCAGCTGGGCAGGTCTATGCTGATTTATACTGCAAAGCTCCCTCTCTGTTGCAAACATGTAATCCCATGGTGAACGCTGACAGCTGAGCTACGTCACATCTAGTCAGTCATTACTGCTTGATATTTATTGCCATAAAGCCAAAACTGCAGTCTCAGTCCAGGGGTATAAACAAGGTTTGGCATTACTGTTCCTAACCTAAGACAGACCAATGGACTTGTGCTCACAAACTCCCTGTCTGTGTGGATGTGTTCCTCTGACATCTTGCGAAAAAAAAGTAAAGCAAAGTGGGATGAGGATTTCTGGTTTGCTGTGATTTTTAATTTTTTTTTCTCTTTCTGAAATACAAGCTGCAACTTTGAAGAAAAAAAAATAAAAAAAACATTCTGAGCTCTGTGAAAGTCCAATAGTATCTTGTTGAAGATGTCCTGCTCACTGAAGGGGTGCTGGACTATGTGACCTTTAAAGGTTCCTTCTAATCTGAACTATTCTATGATTCTACAATTTTATGAGTAAGTTGAAAAAGGGCACTGTAACTGGCTTAACAGAAGAAAACCTGAACAGTGTTTGAAACCGAGGAAGTGAAAACAAATCATTTTTACCTCCTTTGAATGACATAATCCAATTGCTTCAGTTCAATTCTCTCTGCCTTTTTATAAGCTGTGTTTGATAGGGGGTTTTTGGTTGGGTTTTGGCTTTGATTTTATTTTGTTTTATTTTAGAATGGATCAGGTGATCCTTTTCTCTGCTCAGCACTGGTGAAACACATTTGGAGTGCAACACCCAGCTCTGAACTCCCCAGTAAAGCAAGCCCAGTGCAGAGATACTAAAATAGTGAAGACACTGTAGCATGTATGTCATATGAGGAGAGGCTAAGAGAGCTGGGACTGTTCAGCTGGAGAAAGTGAGGCTCAGTTAGGATCTTCTCAATGTGTATAAATATCTGGTAGGAAGGACAAAAGAAGCCAGAGCCAGGCATTCGTCAGTGGTGTCTAGTGAACAGATGAGAGACAACGGACAGAAGGTGAAAGAAAAGGAATTTCGTTTAAGCATTTCATTTTGTTTTTCACTCTGAGGGTGGTCAAACACTGAAAGGTGTTGCTCAGAAGGGTCATGGAAGAGATATTCAACCCTGTATTGAGCCTACCTGTATGGAATAAAATGACCTCCAGAGGTCCCTGTGAACCTTAGCCACCCTGCAATCCTGGGTGATTCCTCAAAACCAGCTGACAGAAGACCTGACCCCTCAAGCCTATGTCCTGCTGGCCTCAATGCCATAAGATGGGAACTTTGGGAAAAATCCTTGTGGGCACAGTCGTTCACCAGAAATGGCCAGGACTGACAGGGTAAAGCCTTTCTTGTCCTCTTCCCTGTGCAGCTGGAACAGCAGAAATGACCTTTCCCTAGTAAAAACACCTAGAGCTACGAGGGAGGGTCACTATTGATCAACCATAGACCTTGGCTTACTAATTGCAGAGTCTTGTTCTGTGCATGAATGTGTAGCAGATCCTCTTTCTTTTTGATTATCACTGTGTAATTTAGAAATAGCTTAAGATCAGATGTGGACCAGTGCACATCATTATTGCCAATATGAGTTTAAATTGCTCTCCTTGAGTTATTTGGCTTTACTTACCTTTTTCATCCTTGCTTTAATTTTTTGCTGGTTTAGGGTCAGATGCTGCCGGTCCCACACTTGGTGAGCAGGTCATTCTTACAAAGAGGAGGTCTATGGAGTTCATTTAGTTTAAATGTTACAACAATTAGGCTGAAATGATGAAGTTTAAGAAAAGTCATCTTTGCTTCTCTATGAAGATGCTTTGCAAGCATGTGCTGGCCTTTACCCCAGACATTTTCACAGCTTTTAAGGAAAAACTTAATGTGCATATCAAGTGCCAGAGACAATGCACACTTGGAAGGAGTTTCATCTCACCAGTCTTCAGCTGCCTAAAAATATGGTGCCCAGGCAAAGCTGTTGCTCCTAAACTGGGTGCCTGCTCTGCAATGGGTGGCAGCAGGCCATACAAAGCGCTTTCAACTCTGTCCCTGACTTTGACAGCTAGAGCCTGTATCACCACATGAACCACAGTCCTCTGCTCAGTGGAACTGGTAAGGCAGCAAGCTGAAATGCAAGGTTTTAGCACGCTGGTTCCCCGTGAGAAGATGCCCAGAGTAGCATCTGCCAAGGACCATTGGTGGGCATGCAACAACCAGAGCAGGTAGCTGGCCTCACACCAGGGCTGGCTGTGAAGCAAGGGAATCCTTGTTCTGCAGAGCTGCCAAACTGATGATGGTGTCTTTCAGTGTCAAAGGAGGAGGCCTCTGTAGTAAGGAATTAAGATTGTATGCCTAAATCATTAACAAAAGGTGACTCTTTGAACAGTACTCCTACAGACCTACTTCTGTGGGTACTGCACCATGTTTTCTCTCCAATTGCCTGAACTGGGACAATGTCCTGAGGGAGGCTCCTGCTTTTCTTTCTGCCCATCTCTGCAATGATTACAAACCAAACATCCAGCAGCAGCTGCCTATACCTGTTTCTAATCACCACTCCATCACTGGGGCACTGCACTGTGTACACAGTTTTGTAAAAACAAATCAGTTTACTGGATTCTCTTGGTTTGCCTTTTAATCCTAGAAATATTCTTTGCTGCAAGGGGGGAAGACTTTCTCCCTTAACCTGTAAGTGAAAACTGATGTTTCCATTTTGCCTTGTATTCTAGGACATACAAGTTTACAGAAAATACCAATATATGAATTTTAGGAAAACAGTAAAAGCAATACCAGTATTGCTGATGCCCTTCAAGCAATGCATTTTCTAATCTTTTCAATGCAAGAGGAAGGAAAGAAGGTATGCCTTTCAGTGACTCTATAGCTTCTGCCTGAGTGCTCTTCTCAGATCTATCAATTCCTACTTCTGGCTGTTAAGGACATCCTAGCTTTGTCCTCCAAGGTGATGGTAGGGCAATCCCCAGAAGAAACTCCCTCTATTTCACACTAGTGGAAGTGATGGGAGGACTGGAAGAGCTGCTGGACCTCAGGGCTACAGCCAGGCTGCCTCTATCTGCCTGGGGCTGTACAGGCGGGGACTGAACTGGATGATGCTGGTGTCCCAGAGAAGGGGATATCGCAGAAATTACCAGAGCAAGCGTGTAGCCATGTTTTGTTCATGATGAGAAGAGTATGTCTGGTTATTACCCAGCCTTCGCGAAGTGTACCTGCTAATGAAGCGAGAAACATAAGAGATTTCCCATGCCCAGCTGGAGCGTAATTCAAACTTACCCTGAGAGAGGTCATGATAAGTAAGATGAATATCTACATTTCTTTTCCAATATCAACCTTTGGTTTCTAAAAAGTTGCTTGAAAAGTGATAGTTTGATGGTAGC
The DNA here is from genome assembly GCA_036873685.1 of Agapornis canus. Taxonomy (NCBI): domain Eukaryota; kingdom Metazoa; phylum Chordata; class Aves; order Psittaciformes; family Psittacidae; genus Agapornis; species Agapornis canus. The sequence goes on from JBAFWW010041763.1 coordinate 29,902, forward strand.
CGGGTGGCTTGATGGACCTCAGAGGGCTACAGATGTGTTGGCCCTTGCAGTAGCCAGTAGAGACAAATGCACATTCTTGGTTCTTTTTTCTTTAATAAAGCTCTAGGTTTAAACACTGCAGACACATCAAAGCACTTTGTGAAATCCTTTGTGATGGAAAATGAACTGCTCAGTTCTAATTACAGTAAGGTCATGTCACTTTTTTTAAATCTCTATTTTCCAACAAACATACTTCTAGCTTTCTACACCCCACTCATTAATACCTGCAGCCAAAATGACAGGAAGACAGCATGTAAGAAATTCCCAGGAAGCAAGGACCAGATCAAAGAGCTTAATTTTTTTCAGATTAAAGGATTTGTTCTGCGTCTACAAATACATAGTTCGTTATGTAAGAGAGGACGTTGCTTGAGGAAGATGCAGGAGGTCAGGCTTCCAGTTCCACAGCAGGATGTCTCAGCCCCTTTTCCCAAGTCCTCTCACTTCAACTTTAACCTCTTTTCTTCAAACTCTTACTTTCCCTTTTGGGATCTAAAGTGCCACTTCCTCAATCTCAAGGCAGTGTTGGTATTACAGAACCCTCTCCAATATATCAAGTGGTTTCTTTTCCTGACAGCCTTGTGCATCCCAGGCCCATCCTCATTGGCAGATCCTGAGCCTGCAGAAGGTCAGGAAAGGACATCTGCATTTTTTCTGTAACTTTTCCAGAGAAGAGGCAAAGGCACACAGGGTCAGGGCTGCCTCCCAGCTCAGCACTTCACTTCAGCTTCCCTGCTTCTGCATAAAGCTGAATCATGGTACATTTTACAGTTCTTGCTTTTGGAATTTGCCTCTGCCTTTATGAGAGGTAAACATAACACTTTCTTCCTTCATGGACTGTGGGATTGTCCAAGGGATTCTGCAAATATTTTGAAACAGAAGGTATTTTAAAGTGTTTTTTAGAGCCTTGCACAGTAAGGTTTTAACCTTACTGCCAGCAAAAAGTAACTAAATATTCAAAAGCAAGAGATCTTTCTAAGTTACAAGCAGCTCATTAATGTCTTTAAATAAGCTCTGCAATCACAACCAGAGCACCAGAAAGGTACGAGTGTTCCCTAATAAGGCCCTTCCTGATGACTAATAAGAGCTGTGATCCTTTCTGTTTCAGTTCTTATTCCTTAATCACTTCAGCTACACGAAGAGCTCCAGCAGCGGGCTGGAGAAATTATGTCCAGTCAACAGATGTCAGCATGTTCTTTGCTACAGAGCCCAGTGTTGTGTCCAAGCCAGGATAACCACTCTGCTCCCAACTGCAAAGACAACACTTACATCTGGCAAGTGTGTAATAAAGGACAGAATGTAATGAGTGACATCCTAGGAACAGTATGTAATAAAGGACTGTTGAGTAAGGAAATGCTGCTTTTCCAAAGAGTAAAAGTATTACTGCCAAAGTGAAAATTAATATTTTCTTTGATTGGATCAGCTAGACAATATTTTAGAGATACAACAAGAAACAAACTCTTGTGCATGAAATTGCAAAATACATTAAAAAATAGTTTTGAAATTTTGAAATAAAAAGTGCATGAAATGAATTAAATTAATTTGCTAAAAATTGACTCTATATAATTTTTTTTTTTTTTTAAAGTATGACTGTTAACAAAAAATTCCAAGCCATACATGAAAATTCAATCTAGTGAATTTATGCAAAGCTGTTGTCATGGTTTCAGCTCAAATAGAGTTAATTTTCTTCTACCCACTGGTGTGGTGCTTTGTTTTGGATTCAGACTGAGAGCAATGCTGATACCATACCAATGTTTAAGTTGTTGCTCAGCAGCACTTACCCTAATCAAAGACTTTCTAGTTTCTCATGATTTGCTTGTGGGGAGGGGCACGAGAAGTTGGGAGGAAGCAGAGACAGGATACCTGACCCAAACTAGCCAAAGCAGTGTTTCATACCACAGCACATCATGCCCAGTATATAGACTGGGGATAGTCATCTGGAAGAGACTGATCGCTGCTCGGATCAGGCTGGTTATTGGTCAGCAAGTGGTGAGACATTGTATTAGGCTTTACTGCTGTTGTTTTTTTTAACTTTCCCCATCATTTTTATATTCTCTACCCTTGTTACTTCCCTTACCATTATTATTCTTAGTAATAGTATACTGTACTTTAGTTATTGGACCAGTCTTATCTTAACATGTGGTTTTACATTCTCCTGATTCTCCTCCTCATCCCACCTAGGGAGGGGGAACATGGAGGGTGAGTGAGCAGTTACATGATGCTAAGGTACTGCTGGGCTTAAACCACAACAGGTATGAAGACACATGTTCTTCCAGAACTACAGGACATGTCTCTAACAAAATTATTGCACATCTGGATCAGTAGTTTTTATCTGAACCTGCTCACAGCAAAGTTTGAAGAGGTTTTCAGGCAGTTTGGCCATGGAATCATTCTAGAAGCCACATTCACTTCAGCTTCACACAGTTTGGAGCCAGCGAGTTCCTTCCCAGGGATAGGCAGCAAACGAGTGTGCATGCGATTAACCATATTCCCCTTTCCTTACCTTGTGACTAGTGATGGTTGAACTTCTTTTGTTAAGGCATTCACACACCATGCCTGATCTAAACCTGGAGAGATTTCACCACTGACATAGTGAGGAAGCTGTGCACAGCTGACAAGCATTCACTTCTGGAGACCCATGGTTGCACCCACATCCTATGGCTTGAGCAGCCAGTTTCCCATCCACATACTTGTTCTAGGGACTGCTGGTTTCCCTCACTGCCATTTCTCCTACCCCAAAATATGCTGTCATAACCAGAGATTGCTGTAGCTGGTGGGGGTTTTATTTCTGTTTTTCATCCTCAGATTTTCTAAAGACATGAGCAGCATGCAGGGCTGACAAGATGAATTCTAAGAAAAGATAATTGCATAAATCCTTTGTAGCTGGGTGCTTACAGCACCACAACACTGTCAATTATGTCAAAGCTGCCTGGCACACATAGGGTGTCCGTGAGTGTTGACCAAAGCTCTTTTGTGGGTTGGAGCCTATGTTGCTCAGGGCTTTATTTTTGTTTTTAACAAAAGAGGGGCAAGCCCTCAGAATATGTGGTAGTTTTGAGAAATTCAGAATTTTATACATGAGAAACTTCCAAAACATATTTTCAGCTTTGGAATCTTCATTTTAAAATATTCCAGAGTGCCAGTCTGAGATTTATTTGGTTTTTTTTTACAGGGGTGGTAGTGGTGGTGTTCCCCCTACTGCCATTATTTCCGTGCTTGCCAGGTAAGCTCACAAGATTTTGTCAAGTGATATCAAGAAATACAAAATATTTGAAAGGGTTTCAGTTCCGCCATGAAATGTCACTACTATGAATGCTAGCTCCACATGGCAGCTCCAGAGACATTAAATTTCACTCTGAGTCAGGAGGATGACACATTTTGAGACCCCCATGTTTCCCTTAAGTCAGAAGTTATAGATTTTGCCATGCTCCAACTGCTAGGAAGCTTAATTGCATTAACGATGCAAATCATAGAACCATAGAATAGCTAGGGTTGGAAAGGACCTTAAGATCATCTAGTTCC
>JBAFWW010041764.1:0-22473 GCA_036873685.1 Agapornis canus
TATCACTATAAGGCAAACAGCATTATTTACAATATTAGTCTGTCACTAATGAAACTTAGAATTTCTTCTCTAAATTTTAATATACAACCAGATGCAAAACTGATAGGCAAAACACCTTAAAGCAATAATCATCTCTCTTAGGCCAGTTTTTTTAGTAAAGATACTCTAGATCTGTTCAGACTAGTCTGTCTGAGTCATTGCATTGAAAACTGTTCTTATGCTGTACATTCTTTTTGTTTTGCACCATATTAACTTATATATATATATATATATATATATATATATAAAATTATTCTCCTTATCAAGCCTACAACTTCCAAGACCAGCTGGGACTGAACTGTTTTTTTCAAAACAATACTTTTGATAAAAATATTTAGATTGCCCCTTAATAACACAGGAAACTAAGTCATGTTTTCAGAAATGACTTAAGAATTTACTAGATTAAAGGACTGCCTACACATGGAATTATTTAGTAATGACTGCTCAAGAACAGCTATTCCTGAATAACACCATGTGTAGACACACTTATTCCAGAATAAGGTTGCCTTATTTCTGTTTAATTTAGCCCATCAAAGTGTGTTAAGCTAAACAGAAACAACAGTGTCAGCACATGGAGTTATTCAAGAAGTGCTGTTCCTAAATAATTCCATGTGTAGACAATTGCTTGCAAATACTGAAGATCAGCTCTGTTATCCCCAACCACATTATTGCTGGTATCACAGTTATCACAAGGCACTTTCTGGTATATGTATTGCTGCTTATTCTCTTTCTTTCATTATTTCAGTTCAAGGAAAATCTAAACTTTCTAAATTCAATGCTCATTGTTAAATGTGAACTGAATGCAATCATATAGTCACTCAAATACAATCCCTGTAGAGATTAAGTGAACACTTTGCCATATTTTGTTTTCTGAACAAACAAATCTTTAAAGATGGCATTTATTCCTGGAAACTGATCCTGCACAAAAAAGCCAGCTCTTTATGAGGTACTAGGGATAACTGAAACTAATTGGAATTTGGTTTTCCTGAGATGGTACATATACAGCCAGTTGCTGAATTAACATCCAGATAGATGTTCTGGGGTTTTTTAGGTAACAAAAGAAAGAATTTGTTCATCTTGTTAGAGAGACTTACTACCAGGTAATGACAGCATATGCTAAAAATCACGTTTGCAGCAAGACACAAATCTGCCAAAGAGCGTAATTATTAGTGAAAAAATTTCACAAATACCTATAATTATTTGACTTTTTAGTAACATCAGGCCTGGCTGAAATGTGGTGTTAGTGACCTATAGGCTTTTACCTCTGGAGATCAAAGTGCAAATCCGAAGTGGTAAGAAGTAGAACATATTTTGATAGTTCTACAGCACCCAGTAGACCAAAATTACAACCCAGCTGTGTATTACCGGATGCCTATGGTGAGGAAGGACCCCTTGCTGGAATATCAGAGGTAAAGCAAACACACTTCAGTGCACCCCTGAAGCTCCCACAAAATGTGGTTGACTGTAGCCATCATTTTTAGTGACATTTTCTGTGACAATCTGACACACCTATAATGTCCTATGTAGTAAAACCAGTGCGATAATGCCGGTGTTTCATCTAACTAGGTAATAATTTTGTATTAGCTAAAACAAATGTACATTCCTAAAAAAAAAAAATTAAATAGAAATTAATAAGATTTCTTTTAGGAATGACCTAAAAGATCAGACAGTTCCAACCCCCCTGCCATGGGCGGGGACAGCTTCCACTAGATCAGGTTGTTCAAAGCCCCATCCAGCCTGGCCTTGAACACTGTCAGGGATGGAACAGCCACAACTTCTCTGGGCAACCTGTGCCAGCACCTCACCACCCTCACAGTAATTTTTTCCTAATGTCTAATCTAAATCTCCCTTCTGTCAGCTTAAAGCCATTCTCCCTTGCCCTATCACTACATGCTCTTGTAAAACTTCCCATCACATGCCCTAAATATACTTTAATAAAAGACAGAATCTCATAAGGGAATAGTTAACTGAAGATTAAAAAAACTCTCTAACATTACCACCATTACAATAATTTTATCTAAAATTAGAATTACCTACTATTTTTAATGAGAAAATTTACTGCAAGCTTACACAAGTTTACAGCAACCTTTACTGAAAGTTTACACAGTCAAAACTGCCAGGAAAGTATATGCATAGACGCTTATTACATGCACTCAGAAGCTGGAAAGCATGTAAGTTCTCTTTCCGTTATCATTATTGTTGAGACTTCCACTAAAAGCTTGCTCACAGCTTTTGTGCAACAGCCTTGAAACGTGAGTTCACAGAGGGGACCACTCATTCTATAAGCATGTTGTTTTCTCCTACTCATGAATTGTGAGACTCCTTTATTTGCCTCACATTCTCCAACCCTTATGATGAATACAGAATGATTAATCACTTCAGGGTCCTTTCCATGAGTGAAAATAAATACTTGAGAAATACCATTTAGCTTCAAAACCCTGCTGGCAGCTGATTGGTATGACAACTTGCTTTGCAGATCAAAACTAAAAAAGCGGTGTGATTATGGCAAAAAACATCAACTGACTTCACATGTGTAAAAGGTGGATTTTTCAAAATGAAGGTACCTCTTGGTTTCCATGATCTGACCGACCTTAGGTCAACTGCAGATACTCAAGAGAATTTCACTGTAGTCCCCAGCAGGACCCACCGAACATCTAAGCTGAGCCCCTTGCACATCTTTGCAGCATTTTTTTCAGTATCACCTTTATAGTATATCAGCATTTTATTGTTGTGAAAATGAAGAATTAATTGAAGTTATCATCACATGACAGTAGAGAGAGTCAAGTTCAGCTCCCATTGATTTCAGCTGCAACTATTAATATCAACTTTTCTCAAATTCAGAACTTTAGATCTCACATTCCCACTCCAGAAAATGGGAGTGGTTTATATTTTAAAGAGTTCAGTTCACAAAAGGATTCAGTAACAGAAATGAGATTAAAAACCAGTGAACACTCTTCCTGGGAAACTGGAATATCAGTGTTTAACTTTTTACCCTAGCATTATCCTAATATTAAAAAATAAGTGTAAAAGTATTATAAAAAGCCACATGTGCAGCATTTCCTTACGAAATCTGAAAACAGTGTTGGTGTTTCCAAAACGTTAACTAAGCTTACACATACTAGGGACAACGTGATGGCAGCATAAGTGCTATTTAGGAAGAATCGCATAAAGAAAGTGTCAAATATCAAATATAGAACTATAGTACTAACTTTTTCTAGTTAGCTTTGTGAACTAATACATACTTTTTGAAAGCTGAGCAAACAGAAGATAAAGTACTAACTGAGGGTATTTGCACAAACTGCAAGCCTGTATTTACTTATTCAATCTAGATACTCATTTAAAACAGACTTCTGCAGTGCAAAGTGCCATTAAATATGCTGCTAATTTCAAAACACTGTTAGATCTATGCTTAGTATAAAATACTTTATATACCAGATCTTTTTCTCAGTCATTACTGTCACTGAAAAAAAAGAATGCACCTTAATGATCTACAAGGCTTTTTTTAATTGGAAAATGAAGCAAAATCTTTTGCAGTGTAATGAAATCTATTCACCCCCAGAGATATTTAACATATTTTTTGGTAGAACTGCCATTTGTGTGTTTTAAAAAGCACATTTATAGCTCTCCACTTCTGCGATCTGGGTCTGGATATTACATTTCTGATTTGTTGGTTCTTATTGCCAGTCCAGAGTGCTTGATCTGAATGGATGCCTATGAAAACAGAGATGAATTTAGATTATCTGCTTCATAATTATAAATCAGAACTACCTCCTCAACTTAGGCTTTGAGCAGATTCCAAGAGATAATATCTGCATAAACTGCCAAGATTTTCTTATGGCAGCATTCAGAAAAGAAGTCAGTATTAGGTAATTTTGACTTAAAAGCTTTCATAGGCCACTGTGGCATGGCAGTACCTAAGGTAAAGGATGCTTTGCTAAACCTAAGAAAAAATAAAAATGAGTCTCCCTACTTTGGTATCTTGAGTGAAGCTGAAATTAAAGACAAAACCTCAAAAAGACCACACACAAAAACTCAGAGATCCCTTTGTATTTTATATGCCCATTCTATTTGTGAAAGCTTGTTTATCCCAGAAGCCTGGCTTGTCATGAAATAAAACATGCTAGTTGTACAAAGGGAATATAATTAAAAGATATAACACCTACTTTCCTAAAAAGAAAACAAAATTCTCAATATAAATTTATTTCGGGATCTCATACCTGGGTACTTACAGTCAAATTCCCATGTTCATCGATTGGTCTTAAAGAAGCCCAATTAACTTGACTTAAGAGCCAACAAGATATGAATCCTAATGGTGCTAGGAAAAAAACTACTTTTAGCAGTCAGATTATTTTTATCCAGTATCTGCAGAGACATTTAATTACCTGACTCTACCCTCCAGGCTAGAAATCACTGCCCCTCTCATTTATTTCCTGAGCAGATCTAGGCATTATTTCCAAATTCTAACCCTTGAACACCTAAACATGTCATCCTACTGCATCCTACTGCAATAACCAGCAATGTTATCCTACAGCAATAACCAAATGTTTCTTATATTGTATCCTCTAATCTTTTATGGTTCTTCTCCATTACTTTTAAGAGCAGCTTACTACCCCACCTCTCACGCTACTACACCACCTCTCTTGCTACTACATCCAGGAAAAAGACCCTTTCCATTTTCACTTCATTGCTTCGAAATGTTGATGGCACAGCTTGTTATCAACACTCCATCCCACCAAAACCTGTCCCTTTTTCTCGTTCCACTTCCAACTTACTCCACGGTTTTCAGGGAGGAAAGCTCTGCACAACATGACCCTCTATAAATGTATTCCACTCACCTCTATAATGGATAAACTTTTTTATATTGTTCTCAGGCAATACTTTTACAAAGCTTGAAACCTTCTACTGTCAGTAGAAAAGTGCAAAATCAGAAAAGAGCACAATTTTGTTAAATTACAGGACTCCCAAAGCTCAAGATCTGTACAATTTTGTTTTAAAAGTTAATAGTAACATATTGATACCACTTATCCTCCTTTTTTAAAACCCCTGCCTTTTTTCTTAGTAAGCAGGCATGCCTTAGATGTGTTACACGTCTCCTTCATACAGTAAATTGAAATTAGCAGGGCAAGGACATTCTGTTCTACTGTCATTTTCATGCCTCTAAAAATAAGGCATAAATTAAATTTTAGATGTCAGCAGAAGTCTAATGGATTTATCCTTCAATTTAATCTACTCAACTAAGTTCAACACTGATTTTTAGGCCAAATCAAAGACAGCAAACAAAAGAAACAGCAGGTAAATGCTTCTATCAAACTGTTACAAGTAGGAACTCCTCTGCTCTGTATTTAAATTAGGAGAGGAACATCTATCTCAAATTAGGAGAGGAACATCTGTCTCAAAAACAGGCTTCTTCTATCAGTTTGGAAGTAGACAATGTAAATTATTTATAAGGAACATCAAAAGAAAAGGAATTCCAGAGTGAAATATATACATGAAATATTTTTTCTAACTTTGAAAGTAATTTAATGTCAAAATTTTACATTTTTTCTCAAACATACAAGTCTATGCCTATCATTCACTGCAGTTACCTCCCAATATATAATAAAATCAATTTTTCACCTCAGCTGCTACCATTCATTCTCCTCTTCAGAATCCAAAGAAATATAAAAATGAAAGCACATGACTCACTCCCACTACTAACAAAACTGCTTAGCATTAATATATTAAATCAGTCCCCTGCATTACCTCTTCTGTCGGACATGCTTTGGGTTTGTCAGGGTTGAGTTTCTTGGCATATAAAAACATGCCATAAATTCTTACACAATCTACTAGAGTGTATCTATAATTTGCTTGTAAATCAAACAAAAAAAACCATAAGGGTGAATTTAAAGTGTAACTATTTTATTTAACTATTTTTCTTCTAAGGATAACCACTGGCTTTAGAAGCAGTTAGCTGAAGTATCACTTGCATTGTACTGCCAAAACTAAAGGCATTATCTTTGGAGTCAATGGAGTCTGCAGCTGCTGGAATCTGGAATGGAATGCATCTTTTCATAAGGCTAGTGCCAAATTAGAAATGCCTGCTCATCCAAATGAACCATGAATGCAGTACTTCAGAAATATCTGCTCTTCGCATGTAACTCAGCATGCTAGAGAATGTGACAAGCCTAGTAACACTCTATCTTTGGCACTTGATAGGGAATGAGAAATGTCACTGCCAGGGTCCTTGGCTGAGCACTCACACTGCTGCCCTGTCCATGAGGAGCAAAACCAGGCTGAAACTCAGCTTCCAGTTGCAACTCAATGCTGCACTCAAAATAGAAAATTTTATTGCTAGCTTACTTACATGGAAAGCAGATCATAAAGCCCCAGATAACTGAAAAAAGAGCTAGAAACCACAGTAAGAACCAACACGGTGTTACCCTGCTTAATTAAAGAGCACTGAAATAAGACTGATTATACACCACAGGACAAACAAATCTCCTTAAGCTAATACATTGGTGCTTGCTTGCTGCCCTAGCAGCCTAAGCCTCTATCTACTCTTTCTCTCTTCCCTCAGAGATATTAGCCCAGAATCACAGGTTGCAGAAAATTCAAGGTACCCAATTACACCCAACCCATGCCCCCCCGCCTCACCCCCCCACTAGTTCCCCGACTAGAACTTGGTGCCTTGCTCATTCCAGCTGAGATTTCTCAAGCAGTGAAGGATTCAATGAGTCCAGATACATCTACATAGGCACAGACAGAAACTGGCAGCAACCTTCTGAAAAAAATAATAGTGAAGGAAATTAATTTAATTGAGCTTTTTTGTCTGTCTCTCAGCCAATGCTCAATGTATATTATCCATGAACACTTTATAGTGCTCAACTTTAAAAGCCTCTAAGCACAGTGATTTTGAAGATTGATCTGGGAAGATCATTCCATAGGTTAAGTGCCCATATGAAAAGGTCTTTCTGAACTTCTGAATTACAAAAGAAAATCCTTTAATTTTTATCATGTACATCTCCATAGATCAAAACTTGGAGTTTGTGTGCTCTGGATCGTACCCATGCAAATATCATAAATTAGAAATAAAAGGGTTATTTAACCCAAACTCACTTGCATGCAATTCTGCTGATATTTTACTGATTATATCAAAACTTATTATTAAGTATTACTACAGAGTATGGTTAATTTTTTCTGACACTTCACATATAAAACACTCTTAATAGCTGATGCAAAGAACCTGTAAGGGCCAGAGCATCAAATATCTATTACACAGAGTCTTAGTGTTTATTACCACAAGCAGTCATGCTTAATGTCACAATTCATAATATTCATTAAAAAAGAAAGTCCTACAGTGGAGAACATTACAGCCACTTTGACAACACTCACAACAAAAAGTTGTTAGAGAAAGTCTGGTCTTTGAACAACTAAATCTTCAGTAATCTTTTGTTACTGTATATATATGACAACTTATACTATGAGATGAACCTCAATATTTGTTCAGTTATTCTGAGAATAACTGAGAACTGATTGTACATGGTGCACCAAACTGCTTAGGGAAGAAAATACAGCAAAATAAAGGCAAGGATCTTGCCAGCATTTTCAACAAAAGGTCAAATTTTTCACAGAGTGGTTTGGGTTGGAAAAGACCTTAAAGATCATCTAGTTCCACCCTCCCTGACATAGGCAGGGACCAGCAGTTTGTCAGGCTTCCTGCCACAGGCAGGAATACCTTCCACTAGAGCAGGCTGCTCAAAGCCCCATCCAACCTGGCCTTGAACACTTTCAGGGATGGGGCAGCCACAGCTGCTCTGGACAACCTGTGCCAGTGCCTCAACACCCTCACAGTAAAGAATTTCTCCTAATGTCTAATCTAAATCTACCCTCTTCTAGTTTAAAGCCATTACCCCTTATCCTATTACTACATACCCTTGTAAAAAGTCCCTCTCCAGATTTCTTGCAGGACCCCTTTAGGTACTGGAAGACTGTTATAAGGTCTCCCTGGAACCTTTTTTACAGGGTAAACAACCCCAGCTCTCTCACCCTGTCTTCAGATGAGAGCTGCTTTAGCCCTTTGACCATCTCCATGGCCCTCCTGTGGACTTACTTCAACAGATCTGTGTCCTTCTTATGCTGGGTGCCCCAGAACTGAACACACTACTCCAGGTGTGGTCTCATCAGAGTATAATAGTGGGAGAGATTCACCTCCCCCAACCTGCTGGTCTCACTTCTTTTGATGCAGCACAGCCTACAGTTGGCTTTCTGGGCTGTAAGCGCATGCTGCTATGTCACATTGAGTTTCTTGTCAACCAGCATTTCAAGTCCTTTTCCTACATCCGTACTCTGCCCAGCCAGAATGCAGAGAGGAATCTCTCCTTCTGATGTGTCATGACTTATTTTGGCCATGCAACAAAACCCAGAAACTAGCCAGAGAGGTATGTAACAAAATTTCTGTTCTTAATATGAAGCCAGGTGCTTCATAAAGGGCCACAGGGTTATCTACAGCGTGAGACTAAAGTGAAGAAAAATAACTACAAATGTAATTGATTTTTAATTCCACTATCCATAAGCCTTCAGACTTTGCTAGTTAATTATCACATAATTTTATATCATGGTAGTTATTATGCCATGTAACTATGATTACCAATAAAAGACCACATATTGCTATTTAAATTTTAAAAGATTAAGAAATTAACTACTTAAGTATGTGATTTAGCAGGTGACAAATCTTAGCTTTTTTTATTGCTGCAAGATCAACCAGAATCCAAGAGATGTTAGTTCATTTATGTCCAATAAGTTTTACCCTTAGGTATAAAACTATTATAATAGACATTATTCTAATAAGTTATGAGCTATAAAGACATTACAAAAAAGAAGTTATAGTCTATACAAATATGTAACAGCTTCACTAGGCATGAAGATTAGATCCACATGCGACTTCACTAAATGCCTCAAACGTTACATCACTAATTATGTGATACTGTCACTTCTGGTAAACCACAGATGTAACATGAAAAATATTCAACTTGGTCTCATGTAGATCTTATCTCAATGTTCAGGTTCCAAAAAAAACTGAACCAACCCTTTTGATCTTTGCACTATATTAGCTGTTAGCTTCAGAGTGAGCTTGCTGAGCTGAGGAATTTTTGCAGGACTTGCTTCAAATCTCTACATGATAGAGGCAAAAGGTTGCACTTAAAATAGGAAATATTAACTTTCATTTGAATTACATATTGTAGGCATTTATGTAAATTATCAAGTTTAGCTTATGTTTTTGATATTAGATACAATGTCCCTTAAAGAAGTCGTTGTTGCTCCTCCTCTGGAATTTGCGTAAACAAAACCAAAGTTCAGTTCAATATAAACTACCTTAAAATTAAAATTCTCCAAAGGTTTCAAAATTCAGAAGCCACAAAAGCACGACATTGAAACATTTCATTGGGAAACCCTGCAGGTAACAGGTGATACTGAATTAGCTGTACCTCCTTTAAATAGCAAAGATCAAAACTTCATCTAGGTTACTATTTTATTCTTTTGTATGCCAGTGCCACTGGTCCTCAAGGCTTCATTTGCAGTGCACATGAATGAGGCTTCAATGGACAATGACATTTCACTTGGCTACAGCAAGGTCCCACAGCAGACACTAATCCAGCATGCGGAGTGTGGCTGGTGGGTGGGGAAAGGGACAGACCAAGAAAATAAAAAATGTGACAATATGGGTGCAGGAAAGGGAGCAAATGTTCATCAGGGGGAGAAAACATCAAATGCGCAGAGCTGGGAAAGAGAAATAGAAAGGCAAAACAAACATAAAACTGAACAATACAACTGGAGAACAAACCAAAGTTCTTAAGTTTTATGTAAAGCAATTAAGGAGCCCATTTCTAACAACTATAAAGCCTCTACTCTTTGGAGCACTGCCTTTCTGATGAATTAGAATAGCTTACACAGACAGCACTTGGTATCCCAGTTTTATTACTCCTTCAGGTACTATATATTTCCTGTGCAGGCCTGTTGGTAGCCAGGAGGCTTCAAATGACACCATGAGAGCTGTTTGCAATCTCTGCCTCTCCCAGTTCAGGGGCTTCCTGCCTGATGAGACTGGCCCCCAATCCCTTCTGTTTAGTGGACATCAACACATCTGAACCACTGATGGACAAGGCTTGGCAGAAAGAAAACTTGCTTCTGGCACTCAAATAATGCCAACATCCTGCAGCCACAACCAAGATCTAGAAAGGTGGTGTGGTTTTTTGGGTTGTATTGTTTTTTTCCCCTCTCTTATCTTCCTCCATCTTACCAATTTTATTTTAACCTACAACTGATGACGACAGAAATGTTCAGAGATCTCTACAGCAGCTGGTATCATGCCACCCACCCTCTAAGACAGGACACTGTGGCCTGTAGAACATTAATTTGGATCAAATATGGTGACGGAGTACTTGTACCATATGAACCTTCCTTAACCTTCCTGAAGGAAACAGAGTTCTGACTTTCTCACATCTAATAACTACAGAGTGAAAGTTCAGTCTCCCTCACAGCCAGCAGGTATTTCCCCATGAGTTCAACACTGCCAGAGTGGCATAAACAGGTTTTCATCTCCTTGGCCATAAACACGTACAGGGGAAGAACAATAAAAAGAGCCTATAAAGCAGGGTGCTAATATTTTCTTCTACAGCAGAAAATAAAGTAAACAAAATTCAACAGTAACTCAATTTGGGGTCTTCAACCTTTCTGTAAAACAAAGTAGAGAGGTATAGTGGCAAGGTGTTGGTCAAGCAGTGCAGAAATTCTCCTGAGAACAGTAATCTGTAGAAGAAACAACCATAGGCAGTTTTGCAAGGCCAAGGTAATTTTTACCAGGGGTTTAATAATTGCACTATGTCCTCCGCAACAAGAGGAATGGGGACAAGGGGAGGATAATCTCAAAAAAAGGAGGACCAAAAAGCTGCATACCAAGGAAAGCAGCAGAGAAAAAAATTTATGAAGTTTCCCCTCTTCCTGTTTTGCTGCAATACACATTAATCAGGGCTCCTGTCTCTTTTGGGGATCCTGATGAAGATGAGGTGAAACCAAATATGTTTAATGACATCTGAAACGAGGCATGAAATTGAACCACTGTTTGATTTTGTGTTGCCTTTGCAAGGCAGTTCTTTAAGCGTGGGTGGTACACCAGCATTCATGGGGACACTGCTGAAGGGATATATATTTGCTTTCATATATTGTTCATATATTTTCCTTTTTAAAGCTTAAATGAATCAACTGTTTTATACACATCATAGGAAACTGTTAAATAGATGACAAAATATAATACTTAGGATAAGTAGCTAACAACAAAGTCACAAATTCATAACCTGGTATGAAAATTGCAGAAAATAAAGAATATAAACAAAGAAAGGCTATCAAGGAAGAACTCATCATGAGGTGATCTAAAATAGAAACAATATAAATGCAGTGGAAAAAAACAGAATTAAGTTATTACCAAAAAAAAATGATGCCTTTAAAATAGTATTCTGATGTAAAACCTTAAACTGGGGGATTTAGCACTGAAACAACTAAGTTTGTATCTATTTGCTCCATACTTGACTTATACTGATGTGATAGGCCTGGAGCTTCTCTGTAATCATTTGTTACTAGTTTATGTCAACTCCAGTGCTGGGATTAATAGCAGTTGGATGGGATTAATAGCAAGAATCAGATACAGCTTTGGATTTGGTATACTTTGCACTGGAAAAGAAAGCAACAGTAGCCATTTTAAAAAGAATTGTGAGGTGAGGGAGGTGAGAACAGGGTAGTGTCCTCAGAGGATGAGAACAGTGGTGGCTGTGGTAGCTAGTGTTAAACCTTCTATTCTGTGAAGGGTATGGTAGCCTTATAGAACAAGGGTGCACACCTTTAAAAGGAGTGAAAATTATTCCTTTAAACATTTTGTTCCTATCTTTGTTACTTTAAGAAATGCTAATCCCACCATAGGCTACCAACAGGAAGGTTCATCTTAATTTCTACTTTCAGTTGAACCTTTTTGAGATGCGTAGGGGACAGATACATAGGGCACAGTGTCTAGTAAAGCACACACCAGAGGTAAGGACCACCTGCATTTATATGCTTGGAGCAACTATATCACAGAATTCCTCAGTCAGATGACTCAACAGCTATGCAAGGACCAGTTTGGTTCCTGCTGTTCAAATCCCTATTTGAGGGAAGCTCCAAAACTTTACTTTCTAGTAGTCAGATTTTTTTTCCTCCCTTTTCCAGCCTCAATTCATTCATGGTTAGCTGATACCCACTTGTGCTTTTTATTAGCTGTTTACTCTAAAAGCCTGTTCACTTTTGGTTGCTTTTCTTAGCTATTACTATCAAAACATAGCTACTGGTTTATTTTCTCCATATATTCTGCAGATTTGAGTCCTAACA
The DNA here is from genome assembly GCA_036873685.1 of Agapornis canus. Taxonomy (NCBI): domain Eukaryota; kingdom Metazoa; phylum Chordata; class Aves; order Psittaciformes; family Psittacidae; genus Agapornis; species Agapornis canus. Next base: position 12,430 of record JBAFWW010041764.1, read on the forward strand.
CCTACAAGCGCAGCTCTCCTATTTCTGCTTGACAAACAGGAAAGAGGTGAGTACAGTTCAGTTCACTGTATAAACCACATGGGACTGATTACTGCCCAGTTAGAAAAACACCCCCAGAAAATAAATGTGGTAGAGTTTTGGATAAAAATAGCAGCAGCAATGTCAACTGTTCAAGAATGTTTTCAAAGAAGCTTTCTAACCCTATTTTAACCCTGTTTGCCCACACCGCACACACATTCAGGGTTAAGCATCAGATATCTAAGAAATGCATATTACACTCTCCCTGGCTTTTTTGGGTTTTAATGTATTTATTTATGTTAACTGAGTAGATATAGATGTACACACACACATATTTTAATATTAGTTTTTTCCTGTTAGAAATTTTTTGAATATTTATGCATGAAAATGCAGCACATTTTTCCATAGATAACAGCAGTAAAATCTGTAGAACTGAAATACTGCATGTTTGCATGCATATGAAAGAAAACCAGAGAAACACAGCAGGAACTGGCACTATCCATACAAATAAAGCGTTCTGTGTATTAACAAATGAACAGCACACTCCCAAGGGAGCTGAAGTGCACGAACCATAAATTCATTTGTTTGCCAATTTATTTTGGCTATTTTGCTAGTTGTTCTTGCTGCAAAAAGCACAGAAACACATCTGATGTCCAATCGGTATGCATTTTACGTTTAGGGAAAAAAAAACGCACTAGAGAAATACACATAACATTAAAAAATTAAATAGTTCATGTTCTATGACAGCATAACATGCATGCAGCTTTGATTAGCTGATGTACGTAAAGTTAAATGTATCAAAAGGGTATATTATGGTTATAATTAATTCATAACAATGGATTTGAATAGTTACCCAAAGCAACGACAGTCACAACTGAATATAATGAAACAATTCCAAAAGTAATTTGCATGCATAGTTTAAAGGTCCTAGAACTCTTTTAAACATATTTATTTGATTATAAACAGCTTACATACAACAATATATTCCATTTTTCCAGCTATACTTCCAAAAAACCCATTACATCCATAGTATAAGGTGAACTAAGTCATACTATAAACACAGGGTTTGTGCATGACTTTAACAAATCATAGTTCATCTGACTTTGAGAATCCAAAATATATCAATGCATAAACCCCTCAATATCCAAAAAGTAATCATAAGATTTCCCAAGCAAGCTCAGTTATGCCAGCTTTCCTTAAATGACAGGCCTGATGGATTTTAGCAAGGTTTTGTGAGTCAATGGCATGTAAAATATACACAGATCTACCAGTGTTAAGTCTCCACTTTGCCCACTGTCCTCTCTGCAGAAGAGAACTTTTCCCTTATGGACCAGTCCTCAGTAAAAGCACAAGTAAGCGATCTGCTGCAACTCAGAAGTTTTTTGAAAACAACCTCGAAGGTGTCAGAATACATGTGTTTGCCATTGAAGCCAAAAAACTATAAGCTCCTATTTACAATATGATTTGAAAGTCAATAAAATGTTAAATTCCAAATAAACTAAACCTTTCAAATGCAAGATATGTTCTCTTTCCAAAGTAACAACATTGGGAGAAAAGAAAAGCATGTGTGGCTGAGCAGAGGGTGGAAAGACTACATTTTCTTTTGATCCTTAAAATAAAGCAGCATAATATCAGCAATTTCTTCAGCATTTTGTCCAAATGTCTGGTAAGCATCATCTATATGTAAGGACTTTTAAAATTTTAGTTATTTTTATACTGAAGACTTTCTTCCATGAATAGTTCCTGTGAAATCAGTGTGGCTTCTAGGCAGCACAAGGGACTACTGCAGTGTGAGCATGGACATCAGAATGTGATCCTACATCGCTACCTCCTTTGAAAGTGATATGGCTAACCCACACTTCAGCAAAATATCAGGTTAACACTTCAAGGGGCTCATAGAAGTGTACTGGCAGATCCTTAGCTAGTGAACAGATTCAAGAGCTGATTGAAAGAGAGTCTTTTTGTTCTATGAAAACATATATGATTTCAGAAATGTTTCTCATCCTAGAAGACTGGGGGAGGAAAAAACAGAATCAAAAGAGGATTTTCAAATGAAAAGGTAACAATGCTCCAGTTTTGCTCAATCAAAGCACTTTGAAAGTTGTTTTTCGAATTCCAAGATAGGTTAGCGTGTACTTCATTACAAAGTACTGCCTAAATATGAAAGATCTTTTTATTAAAAAAAAAAAAAAAAGGCAGCAAAACTCAACAGGGACATTTTAACTATCTCAGATCTTCTCTTTTTTTCCCTCTTTCTTCTTTTATGAGTATAAGCACAGATCAAAACGGACTGAGTTGTAAAAGCTTTTTTGAAGATGAGCCAATTTTTTTTGACAGCTCTCCCCTCAGAAATTGAAAACAAATTGTTGACTATTTCTAATGATTGAACTTTCTCATGAAATTTTTCCCAAATCTATAGCTGAAGCCAGACTTCATCAAGAGTCATCCACAAGCAAGCCAAAAGCCTCATAGTAATTTAAATGACATTCATTCTGTGAACAGTAGGGGATTATCATCATTGCCAGGAGGAAAAGAGATATTCTTTCCTGGAAAGTCCTGACCAAGTTTCTAAAGAGGCCTTCATACTGAGAAGACCTGAGACTAAATCAATGGGATTATCTTCTTCAGAGCTTTATCAACATGTAATTGTACAGGACTGGCTACTGTGAAATTACCAGAATCTTTCCACTCATATTATCCCAGATATTAGGGGTTCAACAGTTAACAGTTATGCTGATTCACCCTACAAAAGTACTTGTAGCAGGAAGGACACAGGGATGGACAATCCTTGACCATGCATGAACTCACCAGATTTGTTCAGCATTTTATCTACTGAACGAGGCAAGGAATTACAGTGGAAGAGAACGCCTTATGCTTGACTCAAGGATATATTTTCACCCAAGAAAACTCAATTCCCTCTTCATCTTCACATCACTGAGCACAACATTTCAATACAATTTTTGGTTTGTAGCCGTTTATTGCAGATGCACAAATTGAGACACCTGGGATCTATTGTGACCTCCAGTGAAAATTGGCAGGACTTGTAGATGGCAACATTTGCAGTAAGGAAGTGTAATCTGGGGAGAGTCCTAAATGGACTTTAAGAGAACTTGAATTTTAAGTCTGGATTTGTTATTAATACACTTCATGATTTTTGAAAGATAATATTAATGAAGATAAGCGGATAATATATGAATGGTGCTCACTAATGAGGCCTGAAAAAAAGAACAAGAGTACGTGCACTGGTTTTAGTATACACTGAATGTTGATGATAAACACCATGAAGCAGCTGTGCTACCAATTAAGCCCTGATTGTCAAAAGCACTGAAATCTATGCATCAAACAAACTGCTAATCACCAATACCCAGCCCTAAAGGAGCTTTTGCACTCAAGCCCAGCCCTTCTAACTCCCCCTACATAGCCATTGAAACCTTATATCACAAAAAACACTAGCCCCTTAAATCTTCAACTCATGAGACCAAGTACTTCTCCACAGTGTGCCTCACCAGTTAGCACCATTCCTATAGACTCACAACTATTTTGAAAAGACAACTGGTAAGAAAATAATGGTCATTGACACTATGTTACTGTTAGGAAGAGTGTATCTTCTCAGATAAGCCATCTGAGCAAGAAACAGAGCTCTTGAGCTAGAATGCCAAGGGAAGGCCTGTCACACTTGACGGTCTGCTTGCACATTCTCTGCTAAAATCCACAAAGCATTTGTCAAGTATACTGTCTCTGAATACTTAGTCTTGTTCAACGTGTCTGTTTCTCTTTTTTCCTTGCCCATTTTTTCCCCATTTCCTGTTTCATGACATAGGCATTAGTTGCACAAATTCTTTGAAAATTGCAAGGAAGAGAGGGAAAGAGTGAAGCTAAGCCTTTAACAGCCCATTCAAGCGCTGTAATGATCCCCAACAAAAGTTATGCCAGGATAGGATGTTTTTAGAAGAGCATCTGGTACAGATGCACATGCTTAGAGATGGTCCCTGTGCCTAGATAAAACTCAGAATAGAACAAGTCACCATTCACTGTAAAGAGGATCTATACAGTTGTGTTCCTGTCTGGCATTCACAGGATTCTCCTATAAACATTTTTGACATGCTGTTGTATATCAAGCTAAACTCCAAGGGCGATGGAAAAGAACTGTGGTCTGGAATTCTTGATTCGCATGTGCTGAAGCAGAAAGGCAGATACTTTTTGACCTAAACAAATTGTCCTAAAAAAAGGTGCACCATGATTAATGTTGCCTTTTGCTGACTTCACTATTGGTTGAACTGGCTTCTGCTTCACCATAGAAGCAAAACAATGTTTAATGGGACACTCAGTTGAGTCAAAAGCATTTGATGCTTTCTCCTCCTAGATCCGCTTCCTTAAAACAGAAATATACAAAAATGTGTAACCCACCCCACCTTCCCATGAAATAACCAAAACCCCAAATGGACTTGAAATCCTGGGAAAAAAAAAAAAAGAGGATCTACTGAAATCAAGATGGGATAAAGCATATTACTGAGCTTAGCAGTGATTTAAAAGCTGTAGTTCAAATGTCTACTCTAGAGTGCTTGTTACTCCTGTCAAACCAATTACTGAAACCTACTTGAAGAGGAACTATGCTAAATATTTTATTATTTCATAAAGCACAGATGTGCAAAATTCTGTACTCTAGACTAGGAAAAATTGTACCAGACCAATTCTGAAAAACAACATGATATAATGAAAGAAAGTGTTGATGTTTTCCTGTATTGCTAAAGCCTTCTGCAATACTGCAAAGTTGTATTTCAGTAGAGAAGTACAAGACTGGCATGTTACTGAGGTCTGTTTGATACACTCTTTATATGAAAATTAATAGAGAAACTCAATCTCTGTGCTCAGCTTACAGATTTTGATTACTTTTCAGAAAGATTTTTAAGTGTAAAATTTTATAAAACAAAATGAACACTGAAAGCAAAAAAACCTCTCTCATGTCACATGCTGTAGCCCTAGGGCATGGTTGCCTACTCTTGCTGTTAGCAAATACAGATTTTGGTTCCTGTGGCAGATGATCTGTGATGCCCCTTCTACGCTTTATTATGAAGCTGATAAATGACTCACTAGAAACATGGTGAAAGCTTTTGGAATTCACTGTGCTATGGAAAACAAATTAGAAATGTAGCTTGTTGCATGAGGGATTACCCTTCACAGCATGGCCTTTACAATGTGAAACTAATTATTGCAGTGAAGATTTATGGTGTTTACAGTCAAGAATTCAGGGTCAGTTTGACCAAATTCATGTAATTTTAGACCTCAGGCTTGTCTGACTCTAAACAGAATGATGACTTCAACAAATTGAAAGATATAAATAACACTTTTTTCCATTGAATTACTTAGCAAGAAGCTGAGATACATAAATATAGGTTTAAGTATTTACTCTGATTTTTTTTTTTCTTTCTCAATAGGCAGATAATACAGTGTGTCAGAAAAACAAGTTTTAATTTCTGTAGCTAATTTTATAAGAATACATCAGTGTTAAACCTTTAAATCCTCCAAGTGTTTTCATACAATCATTCAGTGATCAAAATATGAGTTACTGATCTCAAGACATGGCTGGCTTCATAATGAGTTTACCTTAAGAGGATCAATAAAGTTACTTAAATTTTAGAACAATTAAAAAAAAAAATCCAACATTTAATACATAATATCTAGCAGCAAAATTGGTTTATCCTATATTAGAAAGTGAAACGAACACTTAAGAGATTAGTAAGTGATTTGTATGGCAAATAATTATTTCTGCTAGATAAATATTAATTTATATTTAAGCACAGGACTTACTGAATTAGACTTTGTTCTTAAGGTACATCAATTTTTTCTACCAATTTACTGTCCCTGGAAAATTATTTATTGTTTTGCTAATGGCAGAACTCCTGGCTTCTGAGCACAACTTAAATGTGCTTGAAACAAGTGTCTTTTACTTAAGAGCATCCATCCTGTAACATTCTACTGTAGCTGACCTACTATACATTTTTTCTATACCCTTACACATTCAGAAAAGTATTTAAGCTTGCACTTAATTTCAGTGATACAGTCACTGAAATTAAGTGATCCTTAAGCTTTTTTGAACTAGGGCTGCTGTATCTGAACCTGCAGATGCTGGCTACATCCAGTGGAGTATCTTCAACTTCTGCAAACACACATGCGAGTAAAGCAACTGTGAGTCTCATACTAATAGCAACAGTTAACTGTGATTTCAGTTACACTTCCAGTTGTGTTAAAAACTTGACAACTGCTGGTGAAAGCAGATAACCTCCAAAGTAATGTGCAGGTAAGCATACCAAAACCAGCACTTCCATTTTCAGATACAGTATCTTATCTCACTACTTTCATGTTTATGAAAGACTGAATGCAGTCAAACCACTCCAGTTTACCTCTATCCAGAAGAAATGCAGGAAAGAGAATCTTTCAGACTGAAGAGCTGATGCATAGCTAATCCAATTTAATTAACTGTGCATCTAATAACATTTCCCTTCTAAAATACAATTTACAGTGTCTTTATTGGAAAACAGTACCTCATAGATTTGGCAATGGCCTAAGCATGAACTGAGCTTTTCCTGTAGCCTTACAGGAAGCAATATCCACTCACTAAATAATTTTGAATTAAGCTGGTCAAAACCCAGAACAAAATACTGACTCCAAAACTACCACTCAGAGGAGTGGTAAAATGGGCCCATATTCCTTAGAGTAACGATTAAGACCTTCTGCTCATTCTATAACTTAAGAAATATTAGAAGCTTGTAGTAATAATTACTACTGTGATAGGTTTTATTTATCAAAATCTACATTCTTGTTATTGCAGGTTCTGTGAAACTGTATTTTGGTGCATTGAAATAATGTCCTTATTATAATCCTTTTTTTTTCACCAGCAATAACACAGGAACAAAAAAGCAGCTTTTCACTCTCAGATTCCTGGATGAGTTTGCAATGTTTTAGTATACATATTTACTTAGAGATCAAACAATTCAACAGGTAGTTAAGTGATGTCCTTTGTATAATATTAATTGTACAGTGACTTTAGAAATCAGCTTTCAATTAAAAAAAAATTACCCATATATATTCCGTTACACATATTAGCAGCTAAGAAAAAACAGAAATCAAGGGGAAACTGTTGATTGGTTGTTTTGGTTTTTGTTGTTGGTTTGGGTTTTTTTTGGGTTTTTTTTATTTGTTTGTTTGTTTTTCTCTGTTGTTTTTTTGTTGTTGTTGTTTTTGTTTGGGTTTTTTTTAAAAAAGTTTCACACAGCAGTAAAAGATGCTCTGGTTTCCCTGAAGGATCCCACCTTTTCCCAAGCCAGTTCCTCCACCTATGTCAGAAGTAGTGCTACTGTATACCCACACATTTCAGTAAAGATACTTCCTTTCTGGGCTTCTGCAATCATGGTCAGAAGCATGAACAAGATGTGGTAAGAGTGATGAAAGGAAAGGGCACAGTTTCGGGCTTGTAAATATTTTAGGACAAGACACAAGAGGACAGGAGCTCTACAGTGAAGGAGGTCTACTACAAAAAAGTTGGTAGCAATGCAGTGGCTTGGAGACTTGGGCATGTAGCTCCTTGCTCAAATAAAAGTGCTGCCTCTCCCCAAGCACATATATTCTGTAAACTGCTTTTGATGTTATATAATATGTTAGTCTAATCCAGCAGTATCCCAGGTCTCTAGACTAATAACTGCACCTTGACCATAAAATCTTCAATGGCCCCATGAACTGAAAGTTGAAAGAGCTCTTATTGTTGTCCCTGTTACTTGTGTTGAATTCCACGTTGATGTGTATAAGATTGAGTTACTACAGAGACATTTTTATTTATGGAATTTTAACTTGGCTATTGTAATGAATAGAAATAATGTATTTTTATCAAAGCTATTATCATGCCTTAAGAGAACTTATCAGCTATGCTGCAGGTAGATTCCAGCACATATAAAAAATATCCCAAATTGACATATTTTAGATAACTTGTCAGAGTTTGGTTTGAAAATTTCATAAGTGATGCATTCAAGTCCAACATATAATTTATCCAGACAGTACTCCACAGACCTGAAATGGAAGCACTTATTAGACTTTAAATGCTTTCACAAGAGAATAGTGTTATCAAATTATTCGTGTTTCTCTCCAGAATACTCAGAGTTAAAACAGAACTGCATTTTAAATGAAACCACAGACACAGGATAATGCATTCAAGTCATTTGTTTTATATATATAACCTAATTAAAATTGGAAAGCATGTAAGAATAAAACAACCTGCAAACTGATTTTTTCCTGCTGTATACAAATTCCTTTGAAGAAACACTATTTTTAGCTTGCCAACTGAAACAAATATATCTTAGATGAAACCCCTAAAATGGAGAAACATTTCAAACATTCTGCATGTTTAGAGATTCAAGACCCGCTCCCAGTATATACAAATATTTCTCATTTATTCAGTCTCAGAAACAAAGACAGCAGAACAACTGATGCTGCAACTTTGTTTAATCAAAAAGCTATAAATCAAAGCCTCAGTCTCGTTCAGTTTTTACTTAATTATTTGTAAAGCTTATTAAGCAACACAAACTTAGCATTTCAAAGATCTGACTCCTATTTAAAATAATTAGCCCTTCCCCCCATCCTATGTACACAATTAAAATTATACTTGCAAATATAATGTCAGCAAACCTGACAGGCCACATACTGGCTACTCCTTCTTTGCATGGCATCACGCATTTGGGTTATGAATCACCAAAGTCAGGTTGATGAACAAGCAATGTGCCATTCATTCAAGAAATCGACACTTTGTAGCAAATTTCCTATTTGAATGGAAGGAACAATGCTGGCAGAAGTCCCAGAACTGCTCACACCATGAAATGAAAAATGTGACAACAGCATGGCAGGTTTATGATAAATATTTTAGAAATGTGTCTTTTAGCAAGAAAGGATTAATATAGACCTTGGGGTTAAAAATATTCCCAGTAGTGTTTAGTTGCCATCTCTTTTATACAAAACAAAAAACACAGGGCGAGGGTAATTTCTGTTTGTTTTAATGCAAAATCATGATCATTAACTGCAAAATAAATTGGAATTAATTTTATGGTCTTTTACTGGGAAAATCTGAAGAAAATGGTATAATTCAATTTGTTCTGAAAAGTTCATTTGTGCCTTCTTTTCTGGGATTTTTAATGTGTATACAGTGCCAATGAGCAGGAAGGAAAACCACCTTGATAGGATATAGGTGAAGAGTTCACCATCACCATTTCCACCATTTCATTTCTATATATGACTGAACAGTTTTCACCTAATGTAGAACAGGGGTTATAACACAAGACATTAAAACACAGACAAACCTTGCAACAAACCCAAAAGGCATGCCATTCAAGTCTGGTATGCTAGTCACTATCATGAACTTGCGTCCCAAGAATATAACAAATAAACCCCTCAATAAAACAACAGATAAAGGAATATTTACAACACTCAGGTACAGTAAAACAAGCTATTGCAAAACTTTAACTGCTTCTGTGTGTATGGAGTGAATATCCCTTAATGTAAGCCCCCTCTTTGTCAAACTGGTAATGAACATGTGATTGTACTATTTGGCTGTACATCAAGAACAGCTGTGCAAAAAGTAAAACCACCACAAACTAGATCTAGTTACAATCTGGAGGAGGCATACTGAATATACAATACAGATTATTTTTTTCTTTTATATAAAATGAAAGCCCTGTAGTGCTAACTCAGGCTCACAGTGGCTTTAAAATTCACTAACATCTCTGTCAGCCTTTCAGAGGAGCTATGTGAAAAAGTGCAGCCTAAGAAGCAGCTGTCCTTTCCAGTGAAGTTGCACTTGAAACAAGGTCACACATCCTTTTCTCTGTATTTCAAGTCAACATTCACTGAATGTAAAGGCAATGTAAAAAACATACTGTATAGGGAGGGCTAGTAATATTTACTTATAATGTTACAATTACTAAAATTTAGTCTCTAAATATTTATTTTAGTACATATTGATTTAAGGCACAATCACTAGTAATG
>JBAFWW010041764.1:22573-49651 GCA_036873685.1 Agapornis canus
AAAAAAGTTTTTGGTTGTTTGGTGGTGGTGGTGGGGGTGGATGGGGGGGGGGGGGGGGGGGGGGGGGGGGGGGGGTGGGGGGGAAAAAAAAGGGTCTTTAAAGGGGGGGGGAGGAAGGTGGAAAAGGGGGCAAGGGTAAATATTTTAACATAAGCTTTTGCTATTCCGTGAGGTTCAAGCACAATTAGCTGATAAAACAACAAAATCTATCTACACACTGCTCTCTGTTGTTCAGGTAAATAAAATACTGTAAAGTGATTTTTTGCATTTAGGGCTATTTTATGCACCACAGCTCCAGGTGCCTCTTTTTTGGGTAACTCTACATACAGTTTTAGGCTTTTGGACTGCCTTTACAAATGCAAAAATGCTGATTTTTTTGTGCACAGGAAAACTGAACTAAATTAATAAATATGTATGTATAAGGCATACAAAAGTCCAATGGCACTTGATATTACATTCTGAAACTGGACTGAAAAACATATGCTATTATAGTCAGGGTAGCAAGGAATACATAAACAAAAGAGCAACATGCATTCTGTAAAAGATGAGTGACAAGAACAGGTAACAGAAAACAACCCTTAATATTAGCCCGTTATTACAAATTCAAGACCAGTCATCTTTGATCACATGGACACTGTTTGCAATTATTTTGTATATACACTTTGATTCAACTTTCATCTCTACAGAAATGTATAGTGTTCCAACATATAGGCACTTTATGCAGCGTGGTGGTATTACAAACATGCCAAAACTAGCATTTGTTACCAAGCCTGGGCAAACCTCTTCCTCAAAAAAAAAAAAAGCTCCAGTTCCTTTGTATGACTTTGTATGGCTTGGTTTTTTAACCAGATGATTAGACATTCAATGGGAATGCCACCACTGCCCTACAAGAGCACACAATATGCAGTGAGGAAGCAGCAGTTTGACTGGAAAGCTAGTGATCCAGATCTTTACCTAAATTTACTCAGATATTGACTGAAAGAGAGCTATGCCTATTGCACTGATAAGCTTGATCTGTGTTCAAAACAGTAGCTGTACACCAAAAAGATGCTAGCTAGGAGGTCTGATTACAGTACCAAGTGAAATCAAGTACATTTTAATCCAAGCAGAGTATCCAAAATGAAGTTGACAGAGTACAGCCCTGAACTGTATAAAGGTAACAGTACCAACGTAACAGGAGCCAATAACTGTTGACAAACCTTTCTTGCTCTTTTGTCAATCAGTATCACTTGTCTGTAGATCACAGCTTAAGACCTTCCATGATCTCACCTTCCCTAATCTCACCTCCACACCTGGTGGGTCAGTGGAGATATGTGCGAACTCAGACCAATGAACAAACTGGTGGTTGGTTTTGTACATCTCTCAGCTATTGCCATCCAAAATATAAAGGAAACAATGTGATTTATAGTCACAGCAGAAAAGCTGTTTGCAATGTTTATGAAAATACATGAGTAGACATGAGTAGAGTACAGCACTGTGCAAACAAAATGTCATTAGCCTTCTTGATCATATCATTGAAGCAAAAGCTATAACACTAAGCCATTAACCACTTTAATCTACCTTACATTCAAAAAATAACATATTTTACAACTGATCATTTTAAGTTACAAGTGTGTGTTGCAAGTGCAGTATTACTGAGTTTGCTGATCTGTACCTATATACTTAGGGCCGAAACCATTTATTTCCCACATTGATTAAATCTGGATTATTTCCCCAGCTCTGAATTAATTGCCCCGGATTTTGTCAGCATGATATATTGAGCATTTAGTTTCTCCTAGTTTAAGGATCATATGTCTTTTGATAATTTTCTAATTAGCACCTGAGAGTAAGTTTGAACAATGCTTTGGATTGTCCCACTGACAGCTGGATGATACAATATTGAAGAGACACACAAACAATGAGCCAGAATCTCTGCAGCTCTGTAGGTGGCACTAAACTACACTGACATTTTGAAAAAGATGCATCTTCCTGACCCTGAAATTTTCATGTGATCAAACATCTCATGATACATTACACACTTTGGAGAGCCAATACAAAATAGAGCTTAAAGAAAGGTTCACATACATGGAACAACGGCAACTCCATTACCATGATGGCATCCTGCAGAGCCTTAGCAGTCCCTCTGGTTTGGTCCTGCTTTTGCAGGTAATGGGAGGTATTCCCAGTATAAGAGCCACATGCATTTCAAGTCTTTTCTCATGTTATGTGCTGGTCACCCTGATACATTTAGTATAAACAGACCAAGTATGCATTAGAGAAGAACATATGGCAAGAATCCATGTGCTTATGCTATGTGTGAGTAAACAGGTTTGGAATGTGATTTTGAGGGCAGCCATCCATATCAAAGTGATCACTTAATTTTGCAAAGCTAATCTTAAAAGCCTTCAGCAATAAAGTGGTAACACAAACCCAAAATATTTAGGAGACACTTGTAATCTTTTCTTCTTTAACATGAATCATGGTGGGAAAGCAGTCTCTCTCACTTTGTTCAAATTTCTCCATTCTAAAGTCTTTGGCCACACCAAGAAACCACAATTGTATGATATCCCAGTGACGTAACTACAGCAGCCAACTGACATGACCTAAAAGCAGGGCTGGACATTTATGGAAGACTCCCCTTTATACAGCAATTAAGCAATTATACAGTAATTAAAGATGTAAGATCTATTCAGTACACGGGATATTAGTAATTTTTTATCTGCCTTTGTTTTGTACTAAGTCCTACCAGTATTTGCGCTACAAGAAACAAACTCAGGAACTCAGACCTTATCACCAGGATATCTAGGTGAGAATTTCTTTCTTTAAATTACCTCCAGCTCCAAATTAATCTGGAATAAGGATGGGGACAGTGCACAGAGGGAAGAATCTATAAAATGAAGATATATGTAAACACATAATTGGAAACGCATAGGATGAGAAGTCAGTTTGAGTTTAGTGAATAAGCACACTGCTGATTTATGACAGATTTAAACCACTATTATCAGCCTCCTGACCATATTTCAAGGATAAAGCACTTCTAGAATGACTTAGTATGCAAAAGAAATTCCTCTCTGGTTCCAACTGCAATTAGTAATCTTCTAATACTAAACCAGCTAGACTCAGTGTAGACAATGCACAGGGAAGGCAGGATAATGGGATAACAAATGCATTGGTGAAAAGTGAGCATGGCTGAACTCCAGACTACCAGCCAGTTAAGCAAGTGTAATAACCCTTGATGGAAGCAGTAGGTGAAGTGCTACAATATACGGAGTACTTTGCCACTGCCTAAGACAGTGTTTTGAATATTTCAATAATAGAAAGTCCTAAAGTAAATCAAGACACTTTCTTTTCAGATGACTCACTGCTTAACTAAACGAGTTATATACGAAAAGTAATACTGCAATTGCCCATTCACATTTTGCTTTTAATCTCAGTTGTTTTTAAAGAATACATTTATACAAAAAAATACTCCTTTTATGTTTTCTGAAATATGTCCAATACCTAAAACTATAAAGCCAAAACAAAGTACCTAGCAATAGTACATCACAGAATGACAAGACAGCTGCTCGAGATGCAAGCAGTTCTCCATCACACATTATCAGCAAGCATCTCTGTCCCCAAGCTGACATTCAGAGAGTTGTTTTAAAGAATTATAAGAAAGAAGAGATATGGACAAGCATCCAACTCTTTCTCTCAAGAAGATGTAGATTCAAAGCAAAGACATAAAGAAGATGCATATGTTGTGCTGAGGACACCTGAAAAGGTGAGGCATAAGAAGATGAATATTTATACTCGTTTTTAAAGTAGTAAATGTTATGCACTCCATTGGAGTTGGTTGCCTGAAAAAAAAAAAAAAAAAAAATAAAAGCTGTCCAAACTTTTCCAAAGCCTGGACGTGAAATTATTTTCTTTTCAATGGTTAAAAACAAGTCATGTTAAATTAAAAGATTAAAAAAACCAAACAACTTTTAACCTTACCCTGATCTTTCTCACAAGGAAGGAAGTTTGAAAGAGCTGAGTGTTACAGATACTTCTGAAGCTTTCTGATGATTCACAGTCCCTGTATAGAACATTTAAATAGACTGATACTTGCAAACTTCTGTACTCAGAAGTCTGATGATTGAAACCATCACAAATTTATTAAATGCATTGACTGAGAGTGGAAGGCGAGGCAAACACCTTTCAACTAAAACTGGAAAAGTGTAAGCACTGTTTCTTTACTAGTTTTGTACATCCATGTGTAGAAAATGCAGCAGAGCATCACGGCCGGTGACAAAAGTCAGCACTGACTTAGATAGCATGAATGAGGCTTTACCATTTGTGATTTGGGAGCAGATGTGTTCTGACCATTATCTTTCACTCCCTCATTAAAAACATGAGTATATGCTTAGCTAAATGCCTGCTATGCACCTTCACATACACTGGTGCTAGCACTTAGGCAAAGTTTGGATTATGCTATACTTAATAAGGAGGCAGATTTGTGTCTGCTTACAAATTTGGTATGATTTCATCAAAGTCTCTTTGTATTTCAACACTCAAATCAGTTGTTGCCATTAATGTGGCTTTAAGCATTTATTCTGTTACATGAATTCAGGAATGCCTGGAAAGCTGGGGAAGAGCAGCCTCGGCATGCTGATGGCTCCAACTCAGAATTGCAATGTGATTTGCTATTAACAGTGTCACTACCTTGGAGCAATTCTTTAGCCAGAAGCTAAAAGAGGGTCTAGCCTGGAAATGACATGCATAAACACAGGGACAAAATGTATACAAGAGACTTGGATTAATGTCCTCTTAAGGCAAGCATGTCATTTCACCACTGCAAGACATCAGGACCAAGGAGGCTCAAAAAGTTTGTTTTGCTTTAAAAAAATCATCTCACACCCAAGATTTTTGCAGGATTGCTCTGAAGTGCTCAGTGGTTTTCAGATACCTAATTCACCCAGATTTTATCCTGGTTTTGTAAGAAGGAAGCATGGGCCTGTATATGCTAAACTTGCATTTCCCTGCTTTACTGACATATCTCCTCTGAAAAATATAAGTAGAAATCAGAAATGTCTTCTCCCTGCATATATAAATCATGGTTCTGTAATCTCACTGCAAAGTCTAACCTTGCTTTCACAAATATCAGAGCAAAAAGCCATTGTCCAGACCCAGGAGTTAGGAAGCTATTAAGATGATCAGTACAGGCTAGTGTTTTTCCAGGAAGCCAAAAGAGGCTGCAACATCAGCCTTCCAACTCTTCATTCTTTTCCAAACAGAACAAAACCTAGAAGCCATTTTCTTTTTCCAAAATACAATACCAAAAAAAACCCCAAACCATCAGGTATTTATGAAGACATCATTGTAAACAGAAGGATGGACACTGGTGATGAAAATTTTATTCTTTGAAAGAAAACAGTAAAAGGATCTGACACTACTGCACTACCTAACCATTGCTCACTGATTTTAAACAAAAGGTTTGCCCAAAAAGTAAGTGTCAAGTCTATGCATTCTCTAAACCTGGGGGAGGAGAGTTTAAGATTTGGATCTGAATTCTGCAGTACAAGCCCATCTCTAATTAGAATTAATTAGATTTAAGAGGATGATATTAAATATATAGACTTCTGTGTTAACAGCAGTCTGTGTGCCAAGTTCTTGCCAAGGGCAAATTTCTATGGTCAAGCTGTAAGGCTATAAAAATAAGGGTTACTTACAGATGCTTAACTACAGCAGTGCTTTGGGAGACTACAATAACAAATGCCATCTTGTAAAGACAAGGTCCAGTTTTCTCCCTGTATGGACTACATTTAATTGCAATGATGATTCAATCTTCCTCTTCCCAAAGAAACAACAGAGCATCACAATTAGCTCTGGCACCTCACATGTAGTACATTCCAGCAATTCTGCAATGTTTTTCTACTTTTCAATCAGCTGCAAGAAGCTTTCTGAACTGAGTTTTTGTTCATCTAAGGATAATTAATGCAAGGCACAGGTATAAATCAGCTCTTGCAAAGTCAAATACCCAAATCAAGCACAACAATTCCACAAGTACTGGGTAAACACACATTAAAAAGGAAAGCAAATGGTTCAGCCAAGGACATTTCAGAATATGGAGCATAAACTTCGTATAAGTCTAATTTTGGAAGACAAAACTTTTCATTTTGCAACAAGACCCATTGTTTATAACACACTGGAGTGCCAAAGGTAATAAAAATGAGGCACTACAACCTTGAAGGTTATCTACAGCTGCCAGGAAGCTTCTAATTAAGATGAGCCATTTCAACCAGTAATCAGAGGGGGGGGGCAGTCTGGTCACACTACCACATTGGGTATCCATCCCCAGGACTCTTATTAGGGCCTAATTCTCTTTTCCCGAGTCCACAATAATCACCTCTCCCTTCTCTACCAGAGAAACACAATTCTGGGTTTGTATTAGACATAGAGGTATACATTTAAAAGACCATCCGCTGCTAAAGTAAGCCAGAGATGTGGTTTCAAGAGTATTCAAGCTTTGGAGGAGTTTTCCTAGAAAGCACCTATGAAATATAACTGCAGACACCTTTATCTACTCACAGTCATGACATATAGTGCAAACTGATACCTCCAAAATCTGAGCTGCAATTCCAGTGCCAGTCCATGCAACTTGCATAGGCAAATGAGACTTGTTCATACACATGCACTGTAAACCCTACCTTTGTGTCTGTCATTTTACATCTGCGTCTCAGTGATCTGTCAGACACCACATAGTCATTTCCCACTTTGCATTCTCCTGCAGCTAGGGGTTGAACTTAACACAGGCAGGGAACTGCTCTTTTGCTTCTTTATCCATGTATCCCTGTGTCCTTGGCAAGGCTGACAGCTCAAGGATATCTGCTTGATTCCCACTGTGTTGGTAGCAATATTGTTTGTTTTGCCCCTTCTTTCTACACTTCTCTCCATACAGGTCAGAGATGCTGCAGAGTCTATGAACATCTATCTAAACTGGGAATGGGCCAAACAGTCAGTTTTATGGCTCTTTTAAGTTTCCCAGGCTGTTGTAAAGGGGCTGTAATTCCTTTTAACATCTGGATCAAAACTAAGCAGTTCAATGTGGCTATAAAAAAAAACAACAAACAAACAAACAAAAAAAAACCACAAAAAAACCCACCCCAAAAATAAAAAAAAAAACACCACAAACCCAAAATACCAAAAAGCCCTACACAAACCAAGCCACCTGTGCATGCAACTTCATGTCTTCTATATTTTTGTCTCTGTGTACACTGTCACCTTTAAGCCAAATATACATCACAGGCTATACAGCTGAGCCGTAAGTGCTGCTATAAACATGGGGCTGAATTTCACCACAAACCTTTACATAGTTACAGTGGACAAACACCAGGTTGATGAACACTTAAATGATATCTAGGCGTTTGTTTTGTATTTTTTTCCAGTGAAAAAAATATTATGTAATAGCATTGTTTCTTTAATAGCAGTATTATTAGACATAAAGGTCCCTGAATGGTGTAAGCTGCCAAGGACAGAGACAGGAATTACTTAGCTTAAGTTCCTGGAGATTCATCTCACACTAATGGCTGGAATTTAAACAAAGTTAAATTTAGTTTACAGAGCTACAGAAATTTCCTAACAGTAAGATTTAATAGACTGTGAAAGAGTCTCTTAGGAATCACATTATCACTTGAGTGAGATAAAAATGGTCAGTCTAACACCAGAGAAAAATACAGAAGGACACAATCCTGCACCAGAAAAAGTTTTAGCTGAGATGATCTAAATGGTTTTATTCCTTCTTTGATTTCTGTGAAGTGAGAATTGTTCATAATCTGACTGCAGCAGAATATGTTAAAAGTATTCGGGACCCCACACGCACATTGGCTACCAGTTGTTCCTTTCCAGCTTTCCACAGCCCTCTTCCTACCAAATATAACAGTATCTTTTAGCCAGTCCAAAAGGAACAGAGACTTTCTGCAAGGCTGAAACATCACCCTTTCAAAGCCCATGCACCCTGGAGTCACTGCATCCTACTGAGTATAAACACTTTGAACTTCTTAATCATTCTTAACACCTACTGTGTCTCTGCTTGGTCTCTTGTAGTAGGATTAACACAAGTATGTGTGACAAACAGTTTTGATTTGCTTGTCTTCAATTCAATAGTCAGTGCACTATTTCTGAACCGCTCAGACTGCAAACTAGCAGTGCACTAGTTCACAGTAACTATTAGAAGTTAGTAATTTCACAAGCATCATGGACTTTTTTTGTTGATTTTGAGCCAGCATTTGAATTAAACCTAAATTTTTATCTTTTCAAAACAAAACAAAAAAAAAAAAGAGAAAACCCAACAAACCTCGTTTCTCCTCTGCAATAAAAACATTCTTAATCTCTACTAAACCAGGTACACACTGTTCTTCAATCTCCATGCAGAAGGGTTTACCATGGTTACAAGACAAGCAACAGCTGCTTACAGAAGTATATAAAATACTAATCCAAAGGAGTAAAATCTCAGTTCAGAAAAATATTCAAGAATTTGCTTAATTCTAATCATAACAACAAGCCTATTAACTTTAATTAGCCTTAAGGAGATGCATAAGTTGTTTGCTCAGTAATGATGTGCTCTGCAAAGTGTTTAACCTTAAGCATATAGCTATACACCCTAGGAAATCCATGTACCATTTCGGAAATTTACCCAGAAAGCAAGATAGTGGTAAACACTAGCAAAAGTATGGGAAGATGCCACAGAGTAAACCTTTTCATAGAAACACGATTTTTAAAATAAAGTCCATTCCTACTTTACTTTAGGCTACTGCTTGAAAGGCTCTTGCAGATGTAGAAAAAGTTCAGGCACTGGAGGAGGCACAGGTGACTCAACTATTCTTTTGTACTCAGAAGAAAGACAGAGAAACAGTAAAGCAGTTCAGGTACAGTTCTCTGCCTGAGGCCACAGAATATAATTATATTACAAAACAAATGGTAAACATCAAACATTGTTCATCAAAGCACACAGTAAAACAATCCAGGATAAGTTTTAGGCTTTGCTGTCAGCTTCTTCTCAGGGTTTAACGTACTTCAGTAACCTGTACAATATTTTTCACTAGCTGAACATAAAAGGATAGTAAAAGAGGGTACTTCCTTTAAAAATTAGCCAAGGGCATCAGTCACAATTTCCTACTAAACCATGACACTATCCCAAGGCTTTCATTCTATAGTTTCTAAGGGAAATTTCAATTAAATGTCTCTTAAAAGCTTACTCTAACATTGCTAAATTAAGATTTTAACCAAAAGGCTAAAACCAATTTCTTTTTCATCATTGTCCTGGTTACTTTTTGCACATGTTCCAAATGGATGGTTATATTAAATGTCTTCAATTAGAGGTTAATTTCACATCTCCATTCTTAAGTGCTAGAAAGCTCTGCATTGCCTAGCAACTGGAATGATCACTCTATGTATGGTCAGTACTGCAGTGCAAACTTTTCATATAACTTTGTGTTTAGCAGGCATATACCATTTACAAAGTCTCTCTTATAAAGAAGCATTTTTTCTTCTTCTTTTTTTTTTTTTTTCCCAATTTAAATCTATTACTAGCTTTGGATACTGTTTAGTTATGACAGCCTATGAAACTATGACTGCTGTAAACTGCAAATAAGTTGTGGCAAAGCAGTACTGTCAGAATTACTAAGAATAAAACCTGTACCTTGTTTCTTAGTTCATGTATGTTCCTAGTTTAGCTTAATTTATAAGTTATTATTTATTTATAATATTTATATATTTATATTTATTTATATTTATATATTTATTTATTATATTTATTATAAATTTATTATTTAGTGCTTAATTTATTGGTACTTTGTTGAATAGACACTTGTATCTTTAAACTGCTCTGTTCTGATGCTTCTATGCAATCTAAAGCACCTGTCTGCCCTGCATGGAATCACACTGTGCCAAGTACTGACTCAGAAAACTGGATGTGTTAGAAGTTTCTAGCATTCCTGAGGAGAGCACAGAAAGCTTTTTTACTTTGGTCTGTATCTTTATATCCAGCTTTCTGCAGGCTGGCTTCTAAGAAGCCCATCCATCACGCTTACCTGCACTTCTACCTGCACTGCTAATCAGCCCCTTCCATTCCTGCAGCACCCTCGTGACAGCTTTTGGGTTGTTTTCTGGTACATTCAACTTCAAGTCCAGCTTCAGTACTAAACAGTCCAACTTCAGTCCAGCTTCAGTATATGGCTCTTAGGTCAGTTTAAAAAACATAATCACAAGCACACAGATCCTACTTAGATTAACACCACTTCTATTACAGCAGTGTCTAAGGCCCTCAGATGAGCACTAAGTATTTCAATCATGCCATCCACGCACTGTACAAAGTGGCTCCTAAAGACAACCCTAGTACATAAGGTTATAGTTTAGGACAAATCCTGGAAAGAAAACAACACTGAAAACTATGGGTAAAGTCTAAGGCCTGCTCAAATTTCTGGCAAAACCCTCTCCGACTTCCATGAAGCCAGGAACTACCTACCTCACATCTCACAACAAAGGAATGATATCACTGACTACAAATTTATATGTTGCCTGCACTGCTGTGGCCATTTTAGTGCAGCACGCAAAACACACATTACTGCATTGTGGCACCAAGCTACCAACTCCCAGAGCTGCCCAATCTGCTGAGGCCACTGATTCTGCTGAACAAAACCCAAGGTAAACAACTGTCAGCCAAACTTTTCTTTTCTCCTTCCCTTCCCAGAGTACTCTATTCAAAACACTGGGGAAGGAAAGGGGGAGGAGGCACAGATTATGTTTCAAATGAAAATAAATGCGGTTGTTCTCAAACCAGTCCCCAGCTGCCATTTGTCATCTCAGAGCCACAACACAGATTGTTACTACTTGGAGCCACTGACTGTCAGCTAGGAGAGTTCAAGGACAGGAATACACAGGTTACACTACTGAGACACAGAAAAGCTGAGTGTGGGAAGCTCGTATCAGCCACCTGCACCACATTTGGAATTTCCTGAACATATTTCAATTAAATTACATTAATGAACCAAAATAAGAGAAGCTGAGGAGAGGAGGGAGAAAAACAAGAAAAGGCAGTCAAAAACATATCCACCAATGGGGAATAAACAAGGAATTATAAATTATTTTCACATATTTTTTTAGAATAACTTGGTAAAATGCCTAAAAAGCACTTCAAGCTCTTTTTATAGGTAGTCAGTGTTAAAGGCAGTACTTCTCAATTGAATGACTTCTACTATATTTTGCTCTAGTATGTAATGCTGATCATCTCATTCCTTGTCCAAGACTTCTGACTCCCCATCACCACCAGGATAATCATCTTTAGGAACTACAAAAATAATTGTATAATAAATAACGGTCAATGAATCAGGCATGACTTCACTCCTAAATCATGCAGCTTCCCTGACGGTTGCTGTACTCACAGAATCTTAAAGATTAGAAGACTTAGCAACAGAGCATAGAAGTGTCATTGGTAATGGAAAAAACATTTGTGAAATTAAAAAGCTTTCAAACTAGTACTTGAGTTTTGTTCAAATGCTTGACAAAGGAATGGAAAAGGTGGCAACCTTTCCCTCTGAAAAGAAAATTAAAAGATTCTTACATTTTTTTACTAAACTCCCAAATGGAGTTGCACTCTTTATAGTAAAATTGCTTTCAAGGCCACAACATGTTCATAAAATGCAATGAAAACTGACAGCATTGTGGATCTGCACTTC
Source organism: Agapornis canus (assembly GCA_036873685.1). Taxonomy (NCBI): domain Eukaryota; kingdom Metazoa; phylum Chordata; class Aves; order Psittaciformes; family Psittacidae; genus Agapornis; species Agapornis canus. The sequence continues at coordinate 34,249 of JBAFWW010041764.1, forward strand.
GTAAAAGAGGCTCCGTGGTTACATCCTTAATAATTCTTGTGACAAGGAAAAAAAGGAAGTAAGTTGATGAAAATGTTGATATGGAATTCCACATAGGTCTGATTTCCCACAACGCATTGCCCTTGTTGAGCTAATGCTTTAGCCAAAGTTTATGGCACAAGGTACAGCTACACATGCACACAAACAAAACCATAAATGCACCAGTTAATTATTGTGAATTCTTGAAAGAAAACCATCGCTGTTAGCAGTGCCAATATACAAATGCACTAGCCGAAACACACGTTGCAAAGTGACTTTGCTTTCATCATAGTTTCATATTAAAGAGGAAACAACATTACTTTAAAATGAAGTGGACAATAATTTATTAAGTGTTTTACACTACTGTTTTTCTCTTTTATGAACTTCACTATGGTTGTTTGCAGTGGTAGGGAGTAAGTGGAAACTAGCTGAACATAAACTGATTAGAAAGTTTGCTTCTGTAAACTTCTGAGAGAGCCTGAGGGAGGTGGTGATAATTCAGTATCTTATAATAGCAGGCAGCATAATGATCAAAGAAGAATAAGACTTGGCTGAAATCAGCTACAACTGCTTGACTGTGTGAGGTACTAGTAAAAATAAGATTATTTTTGATGCCTAAGGAAGACTGCCTGAACTGCAGCCCTGTACACCTTCCACTTCTTGTGTTATTTTGGGTTTTGTCTGCAGTCACACTGCAGAAAGAGCATCCTATTGACATATGTGTCTTTGATAAAAGTTTGGACTTGATGTGGAGGCTGACATTGCTACACTTGCAGAGTCTTTTATTGAAAATACAGTTTTGTGCACAATTAAAAGTTGGCGCTTTTTTTTCCAGCATACAAAGACAGAAGCTAGGAATGATGGAAACTCAAGCTCCTTGTGATACAGGGTAGCAACTATTTTACTGTGTAACACAGCCATGCACCACCTCAGTCCCAAAACCTGTGTGCCATTTGGGTTGTTTTTTTGCTGATGTTTGTTAATTATGCTAGACTGCAAGTCTCAGATGTGACTTTGTATGTCTCTGGGAAGACTACACAGGCTGGCTGACCTATACACAAACACAGTACTTTCTGCAAGCCTAAGACAACAGCATGTCTGTCTAGTACTGCACATGGTCATCCAAATGCTTCTTAAAACTCTGTTCTGCATTTTTTTCTGGGCATGCAATTGCCAAAGAATGGCTAGACTATTTGACTTCAGCTTTCCATCTAAATCTTATCACAAAGATGAAACAGCAAGTGATCCAACTCAAAGGTAGATGTTTCTTGAGATCACAGTAACATATTCAGGTATAACACACAGGGTTCAGGAAGGATGCGCATTCAATTTCATACACGCATTAGGCTGCTCTATTTTGTTCACAAAGTATCCAAAAAGATTAGGGCCTGACTGCCTTGAGGCACTCTCTTCTTTCATACCTTGCTGCACTGCACAGTGGTGCTGTTGGGACAGGCAGATCTTGGAATGATCCAGGAGTGTCACACAGATGTGAAAATGGCTTTTGACATAATTCATATCCCACATGTTATAGGTGTGAGCCCAGGGGGAAATTAAAACAGCATATGCCTCTCCATAAGGTGCAGATCATTTGATGATCCAAAAAGCAGTTAAGACAGTGCTTAAATCCTACCCTGAATCTACTAGGGTTAGTCAGCCAATGCTGACTACTGACTAATGGGAAGCCCGTCAAAGCATTTTGCTGAACTATGGTTTTGGAAAACAATGCAAGGCCCACTGAATTCCACTGGGGTGACCTCAGCAAGTGAAAATTAAAACAAGAAAAAATTTCCTCCCCAAAAAAATAAATGGAAGTATGACAGAGACATGAATGACATCATTATATACTTGTGCCAGTTATGGCTTAGGTGCTAAAATCATGAGTCCACTAAAAATAGCTATGAAAAAGTGATAATGCATTACACTGAGATGCTGGAAAAAATAGTGCAAAAAACTGATTTTCTTCCTACATCAAGACATCCAACATTGTTATTGACAGTTAATCATTGGCAATTCAGATTAAAACCTCACCTCAAGGCTCCATGCAAATAAAGAAAACAACTTACATATGAAAAAGAATTTATTAATTAATGTGCTGATAAATAGGTTCTCAAAAAAAGCATTTCTTATTCTTCCCCAGATTTTTCAATATGTATGCTGAAGCAAGATTGTATGTTTCACATCAGTAAGGCTTTTCTCTGCCCCTTTTCTATTTGTTTCAAATATGTTGATTAAACTAAATTACTACATATCAGACTTTTAGATTGCAAATCCTTTCAAGCCAGTATCTGCCTTACATCTGCATTTCCATTTAATATATAAATATTACCACAGAAACTACTTTGTATATAAAGCACTGAAAAACACATCACAGAGAAGAATAGCCTGTGTTGTATATATACAGCAGACAAACAAAATTCCATGGAAAAACACACACTGTAAACATCAATGCTTCCCATTGAGGACAGCTGCTGAAACACAATCCAGGGTGCCTGCTGCCAGGATTTTCCACATGAGTGCATCTTCTTTTAACTGCTGCTCAAACACTAGCTGAAAGAGGAGCTGCTAGACTGAACATGTGTCTGCGCTCCGACGACAAACACACAGCACAGCAGTGGAATGCAGAGAAAACCTCGGGATTTGGCGGGAAACGAGCTCCCCACTACCCACCTTTGGGTTGAGTACACAAACACTTTTGCTCCGATATCAGAATGCATTTTATACTTCCCAATGAGACCCAAGTGAGCATGTTTGTGAGAATGCATGCAGGTGCAAAGATTTTGAGTACAGACTGTTGATAAATTAATCACAATTCACAACAACAGTACAGAATATACATCTTCTATTGCTTGTATTGACAGCTGAGTAGAAAAAAAGGATAACCCTACTGGAGAAATGTGTTAATTTTCTTAAAGAATGTGGATACTGGCAGAAAACTTCAGAGATATAAAATGCTGGAGGGAGGAGGCAAGAATAGCAGAGAATCTGTTCATAATATTAGCAAAATGCAAAACAAGTCATAGATTAGATAGAAAATGGAATCAGGTTTCCCTGCAACAAAAGGCACCTCAGCTGCCAAAAGTACAAGAGCAATTAAGTAGCACAAATCAGCTTAAAGGCAGAGAGGAATAAATGGTGTAGAAAAAGGGAAGTGCTCACTTGAATTAATGAGTTTGTAAACGAACATACACACACATTTATACATATACACACACACACAGGCTTCCACAAGGACAGCCTAAAGCGTCCTCACTGGACATAGCTCAGGCTGACGGGTTTTGTCAACACTGAGCTCAGATGGTCTCTAGTTTTCCCCCGTTCAAAGGGACAAGGTGCTAGGGTATTCCTTGACTTCTACTGCATACTTCCTGCTACACTCTTGCAAAACCAGAAGCCTTTTACTCAGATAACCTAGGTAATAAAAAATCCACCGTTGATTCTTCATGTATTTCTCACAGGTCAAGCTCACAAACATTCTAGATTGAAAATTCTAGCAAAGCAGACACAAATCATAGTAAAAGTTGCTTTAACTAGTGAAATAATAGAGATTTACTTTTCCCTGTGCCTCAGTTTCTTTACCATCTTTAGGTTATTTTCTTTATAGCTGAGAATCCTCCAGGACCCCACAACCTCCCTCTCAAAAGTCATCAATTTCTCTGGTGTCCCCTTTCTGGGTGAAGAAAGTAAACAAAGACATAGGATGGATGTGTGTGAGAAAGATGTACAAATCAAGAAAAAGAATTCAAGAAAAAAACCTGAATTCCTGAAGGATTTAAACTTCATGGATTTATGGGAATTTTCATTTTTTTAAGTGCATTTCTAGCTTTACATAACAGCTTGAAAATATGTGTGGCAGAAGTGTTAAGAAAACCAAAGGTTAAAAACAGATGCCACTAACTCCTTAAGTCTTGTGATTCAGCAAGGACTAACTCACAATCTATGACCTTTTCAAGGCTGGCAGTGTTATGATTACTCAACCTGGCTTGTAGCTGGCAGACACAGTCCAAACAAGAGAACTGGAGAATCACAGTTCTAATCTCTGATCTCTTACAGGAATTCAGCTGGATCTGATTCAGCAACACATGCAGGCACATGCTGTATGTTAAACAAAATGTTACCTCCACTGAAGCTACTAAGACTCAGAAAGCAAAGTGCAGGCTTAACCAATTACCTATATCAGAGCCTACATGTTCACAAGACAGCTACACCCAAAAGTGTGTATTCTTCCTTTGGCTTCATTACCAACTCAGCTGAGTGTGTTTGGTGCTTTGTGGGAAGCATGGAATAGTTAATACCATAATTACTGTGCAATAAAATGCATGCTGCAATATTTAGCTGTTGCAATAAACAAAGTTATCACCACAACTACTATGGCAGAAGCAGCAGAAAGCACAGCCTGACAACTTCCTGCAACCTTAGAAGAACCCTTTTAGTTCCACCATACCTTGTCTAAGAAATATTTTTCCCAAAACTTTCCACTATAGCGTATTTTCTGTTTTTTCACTAACCCTGCCAAGTCTTCAGTCATGGCATAATTTAGTCCTGCCACAACTTGGCTTCAACAAGTGGGGAAAAAAAACATAAGAACACAAACTGCTCACAATCTTAACAGAAGCCAGAAGGAATCCCATATTGAGCTTAAGATTCTTTTGGCTATAAATGTGGTAGCATTATCACATAGGTAGAGCTAAGAAATACATGAGCTGTGAGATCTTTTAGAAATCTTGATGAAATTTCATTAAAGAAGAATACTAAATAGAATTACGATGTTGATAATTTAAAAATGTGAATACAGGAGATAAAGTGATAGAACAGAAAGAGCGCAAGATGTAAGGTCACAAATTCCAAACACACAAGTTGTTGAGCACCCCTTTCCTTTAATGTTAGAATTGCTCATTGATCCCCTCATTGATGTGGTGGGATGTGTAGTAGGCCAGTAAACACCAGTATTTTCAAGAAGACAATCAGGTCCAACTGAACCCTAAAAAGCTTCCACCTAAGAAAATGGAAGCACTTCCAACAATTAAATAGAAAAGTAGCAAGAAGCAAGTATGTGTCTAAGTACAGGAAGTACTTACAGAGCAAGTATAAGCACGTATATGGGACCTCATTCATTCTTCTGTGAAGCCACACCATTCAGAGACCAAATTACTTTTGCAAGTCACAAAAATGTGAATCCCTGCCTATAAAGTTAAAGGGATGATGGCATTCTTTACTGTGAGGAGAACCACTGAAGTCTGCATCCCTGTAAATGAATATCTACACTATCAACCAGAGATGAAAAGGTAGCTGGCAGAGGAAAAGCTCAGCATGAGGGTCAGACATGGCCATGCACAATCAGACATTTAATGAATTTTTGCAGACAGCTGCTTACATAACTGTCAAGCTGTCCTACCAGCTCTTCAACAGCACTGAGGCATTTACCCCTTTTTAAGGAGGTTAGGAAGGGGGGGAAAAAATCCCACTCTGAAAGATAAAAAAAGCAAAACTCGTAAGTTGCAATTACTTATAATAGTTTATGACTACATGGATTAAGCTTTAATTATTACAGTTACTATTTGTCGACTACTGGATGTGCAGAGAGAGTAACCAGTTCTAACCTGTCAGATATGATGGACTAATGTTCTCTAATGTTTAAGGAGTTACAGTTTGCCCTTTCCTTTTGCCAACAGTATATTTCCACAATTAAAGGAGGTTATTTTATACTATTTTAAACAAAGGTTAAAGAAATTTGCCGTAGGAACAAGCTTCCTGAGTTTCATTATCCAAAGCTTTAAAATGACTGGCAAACTTCACTTTTGAGTCATAGAAGTTAATTGATGACACCATAATCATGAGGAGCAATGCTAGTCTAGTCAGGTATTCTTTCTTCCTGGTAAATACAATCCAGGATACCCTGAGGGATTCTGGTAAGCACAGATGTAGAGAAAAGCACACAGAAAAAGAGGACAGGAACACATTTTTCAACATGTCTTTTCCCCTTATTCAACTGTCGAAGAGAACAAACACATTGTCCAATAGGGATTATAAATGAGCCTCTGCCCAAAGATAAAACTGAACTTCCAAAAATATACATGCTACCACTTTGAATTTCACACTTCATACACTGACAACTTTTATCCTATGGCAAAGATTTACAAGAGAAAAAGTTATTTTTTTAAATCATTTAACTCCACAAGACAGATTATGAAATTATGTACTTTGTCTTTCCAGTGGAAAGAAAGAACAAAAGGACAAAGGAATCCAGCTACTGATGTATCCAATGATTTGCCAACTCCCATGACAAGCTGATAAACAAATCTATCACATTATCTACATTTGATAAAAAACTGGTTTAACAATCTTATAGGATGAACCATGAGAATATATTCACCTGCTTTTAATTAACCAAGACTAATTAATACACTCTATAGCTTACTTCCCTGCCCATAATGCATCAGCACTTCCCATCTCATCAATGTATTAAAACCAGGGTTAAGGTGCAGGAGCTTAGTGGAACAAGTACTGGAGAAGAGGCAGTGATGGACTCCTACACAATCCTCAAAATGTAACTTTAAGAAAAAGAAAATGATTCAAGCCCTATCACAGAATATGGATATACACCAGCTTTTTGTCCTTTCATGGAGATAAGTAAAACATACTTGTATGTTTTACTTAAATAAAAAATTAATTACTTTGACTGGTACACTAAGTCTTACATTGTCAAAGAACTACTGCACCATCTTTCTCTTCATTGGCTCCAAACAGAGCTGTTATACCTAGCTTTTCCTCTACAGTGTGGAACAGAATATACACACTTTCACATGGGGAGCAGGCAAATGCTTGCAGTGAAAATACTTAGTTCAAGGTTAGTGTAATCTCAGCAGTTAGGCCCTGAGTGAGAATGAAATACTTATTCACTGAATTGAAACATCCATTAAAGTGTCATATGAAATCAATCTGAATTGACTTGTCAAGAACAGAAAATTAGGAGAGTAGGGAGGGGGAACAGGGGTTGTCCCCAGGTGTCAGCCATTTAACAGCTGTTAAGACCCTGGCTTTCTACAAGAAGTGTAAACATAGTTGAGAAAACAGCATATTGCTGCAATCTTCCCTAACAAGTCGTTGCTCATGTGGTATACACATGTACTTACTGTAGGGATTCACTTCGTTAAATTCTAGGCGTTTCTCAACTGTCAGGCTTAGGTATCATCACATCTTCTCTTTAATAGAAGAAAGATTCGTGTGCACAGATTTTACAAAACTTGGTTTCTCTGTGTAGACTGTGCCTCATCTAAGAGTAAGACTGAATGCAGACTAAAACCTTTCATTTCAGTGGAGAAACCACCTGTGAGCTTTCCCTCTTCCTCCTGTCCTACAAACTGCTCATTTAATGAAATTGAGTATCAGTTAGACTTAACTCCTATGAAATTAAGGTAAGACCAGACAACATGCTCAAAAGCTATCTGGGATTGGTGACTGGTGACATGCAGACAACAGGATCACATTGGCCTTGCATCCTTGAGAACAAATAAAAAAAAAATATAGAATTCATGCATGTCTGCATATTTGTGTTGTGTTACTATCACCTGGCTAAGGTTAAATCAGGGATCTCCTGAAGGAGAAATAATCTGAATCTTTTTTTTTTTTCATGACAGCAAATATAAGATGAAACTAATACTCAACCCCACCAAATATATGTAACAAAATACTGCCAACCACAATAAAGAAACCATTTAAAAAATGCAACTTCCCAAGTATCATAGTTCTCCAAGTAAAAGCCCAAATGCTATAATAATGAGCTCAAGGAAGCCATGCTAGGAGATGGCAATTATAAATGTTAGGATTATCATCCAAGTCACTTTTACCCTGTTTACATCTAGTTGAAGGTACAGTGGTTCCAGCACTACTTATAATATTTTGTCTCCTATTTCAAGGGTTTTTCCTGCTTCTATCAATAGTTTCCAAAATTCAGGGAGATTTCTGACATGCTAAAGTGACATAATGCTGTAAGTAGCCTTGCTCAGCAGCAAAATACTACAGCAACTAATGATCAGGTCTATCAGCTTTTAAATATATGATATCTCTTAATAGGAAACAGGTTCCAAACTTAAGAGTTAGATAGCATGCTAAGCTGCTGTTTTCCCTACCTGCATTTTCCTTTGAGATCTATTCTCACCACAGACCTATGTCTGAAACTTGTGTGCAAGGCTATTTTTGAGATCTATGCTGCAGGACTTATTCATGATGTGCCATGACATATTAGGATTAACATCATTTTACTTTAAAACAACAGTTCTGGAACTCTGTGTTCATGCAACCTGACCTACAAGACAAATCAAGCATATTCATTTTCATGTTGAGTGTACTTGGATCTTTCAAACAAAAAACAGAGGAGGACCATAACCCAGGTAAAACACTATCACTACCTGCCAACTTTAAATTTTAATGCTTCCCAACAGGGGCTGAACACAGTAATTGCACCGAGTCTTCGCTAATTGTATTGAACATCACCCAACTGGTCTTTCCAGGAACGTAATAAGCAGCGATGCAGAAGAGAGAAATGAGGCTTCTCAGGCTCTATTCTATCTCCTGTCCAAACCAAGCTGGGATAGGTTTCCTACTCAATTCTTCTTAAAGAATCAACAATCTTTAAGTGAAATCCACTGTCCAATGAAAACCCTTTGTATCCAGAGTTTTAAAAGATATATAATGTTTAGATTTCCTCTTATTCCCCAGTGCTAAGACAATATTAGCACTTGAGTGAGATGCCTGTAGGTGACAAGCGTGAGAAGTACTGCAGTCATCTCATCTAACACTTCCCATTATCATATATATGCATTTATATATTATATTTAACCTTTAAGAACAAAACAGTTAATCATATACACATAGACTTTCTTCAGAAAAAGATTTCAAATAAATCTTTTCTAAAATTCTGGCAGCCATTCTACCTGGAGCATCAGTGAACCCTGCTGAAATATAAGACTGCACTCATGCCACCCTACAACACTAATTTTGCTATCCAGTTGACTATTAGCAAACCCATGGTCGAGGAACGCAAAAGTAAGCGTAATTTCATATATAACACGACTGCCCCCTTGTGTCAAACTAGATCCCCTTCCTTTAGCAAGGCGATTTCTCACATCATCTTTAACTTATTTTTATTTTCTTAATATGAGAAAAAAAAAAGAATATCAAACCAGCTTCTTGAAACTATAACAAAACAAAATGTAAGCTATAGATGATAGAAAGCAATGTGGAATTGTTTATTAATAACAAGAAAAAAAAAAAAAAAAAAAAGAAAAAGCTATCTCCCTATAAAAAAAATTTTTTTTTAAAAAGACCCATTTTCTTATAAGTCAGTTATAAAATTAATTACATGAAATCACCCAGCAAGATTGTTAATTAGCTTCACCAATTTAGACATACAGTGTAATTCACTAGTAGCTCTCAATATAGAAGCCACCACCAACTTGTGCAATGTACTATACCAAAAAGGGAAATTTCACAAAAGACATCAGGCCAAATTGGGCACATAGACATATACAGCCTATATGCTTACATTTATAATTATTTGCTCACACAAAACACCACTTTTGCTGAACACATTCAGTTTGCAAGTACTGAGGGATTCATAAAGGCCATTATATTTTTCTAACAAGAATTTGGTCCATGCATAATTTACATATATTAACACACTACACATTTGTTTGGAAACTTAGAAGTTATTTCAAATGTGTTACAAAATGTTGAAAATCTATCCTTCAGTATAGGGGCCAAGATAGGTATGGGGAGTTTATGGAGACATCAGTAACCTGTGTGGCACCTGTGTGGCACTAAATAAGGCTTTGGACTCAGGCGAGATAGGAAAGCAAGGAAACATGGACAGATTTATATGCCTTTTGCTCCCTCTTGGGGGTTATCTTTTTTTTATGCCAACAGCATAGATGCCAGTGAGAGGCTGTAGATAATGCTGGCAGATGGCAGGCAGTCAGATGTTTGCCATCAAGAACCAAGCGAAGAACAGGGTGCCTTTCTTCATGACCACAGTAAAGGAAATCTAAATAAACAAGAGAAGCCTTCTGGCCAAGGAAGACAATCTTTGCAAAGCAGCATGAAAAGTGAGTCAGAAGACTTAACTAGAACTTTGACATTTCACCCACCTATCAGTCTTTGGCAAAGCTAAAACAAAAAGCGCTGTTACATGAATTGTTATCTAAACTACCAGATTATCCAAACGATCCAACGATCCAAACGATCCAAACTTCCCTTTGGCCTTTCAGCACTGACTTCAGCTCTTCAATTTTCCCTCAGGGCTTTCTAAAGTTTGTGGAGCTATCAGGGACTCGCCTCCTTTCTTCTAAGGAAGTAGCCATCTCTCTGTCTTACTGTCACATGCCCTGCGTGAGCACACACACTAGGTTAAGAGTCCTGGTAGGCAAGATAAACAGGGAAGAAACAAATCATTTCCTGTCTGCAGAACTCCAATGTCTTCCTTACATAGAAGTCTGGAGGCAGGACGAAGCACTGGTGGAGGAAGATATGCTGGGTTAAGGTGTGCCACTGAACCTTGAAAAAGGGAAACACTGAGTGGGAAAAGTGAAGAACTGAAATTAAGTAGATAAGAAATGAGTTGGAACTGATGGAAACAAGTAACATATTCTAGAAGATCACAGTATTGTTCACAGAAGACCTCTCAGTTCCAGATCAGGAAACTGGAAGCTTCTGAATATAAACTAGAGGAAAATATGACAAAGTTAATTTCCTAGAAGTTGCTTCTCCTGAACATCCAACCACAGTTCCTACAGGAGTACCAAGTACCAAACTGTCTAGAATACAGTGTCATAAGTTTAATATCTGAAAAAATATGAAGTCATCAAGCCAACTATAATAACCTGAATCTGAAATGCACCAATGCTAACAGAATTGAAGACATCACATTCCAAGCATAGATGCGTCTGATGGTATCACCAAGATCAGCTAACTTTTCTCCCATGTCCTCAGTTCATTTCCTCCTTCTGTTGCTGCTGATACGACTATCCTTTCTGTTCACTGAAGCCTACATTCTTCAATTACTCTCTTTCCTCCTCTCTCCTGCAACCCACCTACTTCATCACAGCCTAAGACTTGCCCCTTCCTCTCCAAGCCTCCCCCGTTCCTCCCCCCTCTCCCTCTCCCCCCCCAGTTTCATTTAGGTATTTGCAATGCTCTAGCATTTCATTGAGCTGACTAGAGGAAGTACAGATGGGACAAGGGTAGCCAGCAATTAAGGTACAACTTTCCAGCTCATTTTGCTTTTCTACTATCAAAATTATTTTTCTCTTTTGTCATTCTCTGTGCTAGATCTGTCACTACCACATGCACTTTGAATTCAATTTTCTCTATCACATGTAACTCCATATAGCTATCAACCTCATTTCTCTACTGCATATTTTGTATATTCTGTATTCTACACAAATGCCCTGCTGAATCAGCAAGGAACTGAAGTCAAAAGCTTGAAATTCAATTGTGAATATTGCTAGACTTTAGACTCCTGGCTTGCTTTTATCCTTCCCCTCCACCTTCCTCCCCGTTTTTTGGTTTTTGTTGGTTTTTTTTTTTTCAGTTCTTTCTGACACAAGGGACATCCTGCATGTGTAAAAGAAGTCATTAACAAACGACAGATTCCAGTCATCCAGATATTCCTAATAATTCACTCTTCTCTCAGGGGATCTACAAACTGTAGTGCCTACAGCTCCATTATGTATGATTTATATTGAATCTGCTTCTTGAGCAGTTGACACTTTTAAACTGTACTTCCCTCAAAAACCGAAAGTTCCTAGACGTACTGTGTCTGAAATATGCCATTGGTGGTAACGCTGCAAAGCCTACAGTATACATTATTTGCCAATTCATAATCTACAGTAAAAGACCAAAAGTCTTCAAACAAAAAGACAGAAACAATTAAGAGCTCTAACAATCTGATCCTGCTGTTTGCAGCACACCGTGATTTAAAATTATTCATGTGTTTCAATATGGAAGTGATTTAACATAATTTAGCAAACCTGAGCCCTACATTAAGATGTAATAATGATGAATGGAGGAGACACAGTGCACACACTTACATAAAACCTTGGAGCCCTGCAGAGTAAAGGAAGTACCCCTGAAGACCTGGCAGGTGCCCCCATGTGGGTGGCCTAAAAAAAACCCAAAGACTGCGAAAAGCAGTCTTTTAGTAGGCCCAAAATATAAAAGATCAAGATTCCAGAGTGTAACAGAGGGTGTGGATATGAATGCATTCCAAATTAGTATCTGAAAATTTTACAGACAGGACTAGGTTAGGTTTCTAAAATAAAAAGCAGATGGACTAAGAACACTTAATAAATTCACTAAAGAACAAATACAGTGTGGTTGCATCCCTCCATTATTTATTATCCTAGCAGCCATTTTAGGACTCAAACATAGCTATTTCTTGTACAGTACTTTTCACATACACAAATCTGAGCACAGGCTCTATGTCATATGTTTTGTCTGAAAGGGTTTGCACTGTGCTTGCTGGACAACTTTAAAATAATGGATTGTGAGGATTTTCAAACAAATCACCACTGCCTAACAGCTGTGGAGTCCACCATACCAAACCTACAACTTCAGAATGGTTTTAAGCAAGCACCATAGGGCTCACCAGTCTGAACAGAAGCTAACTTGTGTGCAGAAAACATGTATGGCAAATGTGAGTATAAGCTCTTTGTCCTGGGACTCAGTTAGTACTTTTCTTTACACAATTTTAAGGAATGTTGTGATAGCTGCACTATAGAAAAAAAAAAAACCCTAATAGTGGGAATAATTTGAATCAATTTCACTGCCTGTATGTTAAAGGTTTGTCAAAACAAACTTACTGTCAGATACAGACAAACAAGAGATTTCCAAATGTGAGATCCAACGATGTACAGTTCTGTTCATTGTCCTTCATATTCCTGCATGTAAACTAAAGTTTTGGCATCCCTTTTTATTTTCCTTCCATACACGTTTTCATATGTATTATGGATCTAGCCTGCCTGAAAGTACCATTTCTCACAAACCCACTGCATCTACAAAATGCAACATGACAACCTCTTGTAAACCAAGAATCATGTACCAAGTGTTATGTTTCTGCTGTGCTCTGCTCGCTTCATTTATTCTTTCTCAGACATTGTATCACCTGCATTTATTTTCAAGGCTGTAATTTATATGGACCCCAAATTCATAAAAGATCAAGTTCCCACCACTCCCAATAACTCCCTTTTCAGGAACAGTGACATTTGTGTACCAGTGACACCTGACTGCATAGGGGATGGGACTTGGTTGTGAGGCAGACCTCTAAACAAGAGGATATGAAGACAGACCAGTAACAATACCAGTTACCACTTGCTGACTTGCTGATCCATTTCCCTTTTGACATTATATTTACACATTTTACCTGCAGAGAAAAAGGAGAAAACCTGAACACAAACATCAGTTTTCCTTGGGAAAGAGACATAGAACAGTAACCGGCCATAGCAATGACTAGCTTCTGTATTTACTTTTATCCCAAGAGACTCCCAGTAACCACAGAAATGGGTGTGATACAGGAACCAGAGAAAAACACAGGCTAAAACACAACCATGAGCAACAGGTCAGGTGTTTAGCTTTTGTTTGGTAACAGACTGACAACTACTGTAAGGTATTTAAGATATTTCATCTACAACACAATAAAAATGCTTTAACTTTTCCCAGTTTAACTTCCTGCAGTAAGTAAAACAAAACATGTAGTTCTACACATGGCAATGACAGAAAGTCCCTGAGACACTGAATGAAATCACAGCTATTTTCAGTCTTTGCAGTCACATGAAGAAAGTAAATTTCAGTCAACAGCTCCATGACCTCTCATGGGCTCTCCATCCAGGGCAAAAACCCAAGACCAGGCATGCTGAGCTTCACATATCCAGTGTATGAGATGATGTGTAGAGATCCCTACTTTACAGCTTTGCTTTGTATTTGGCAAGCATTTCAAACAAAACTTTCCAACACAGCCATCTTTGCTCTATCAGTGGGATGTTAAACATAGGTGACCATGTTTTTAACTTTGGAAAAAGAAATCATCAATAGTGATCAGAAACAGCAGCTGCAGAAGAAAGTCTGTAATGTGTCAGTGCTTTAAAAGGATTTCCAGAGAAGTACAACAAGAAGAAAATGCTACATTAATTCTGATCTGGGTCCTGGTCATATTGGGGGCAGCATTAGTTTTGTGAAAAAAAAAAAAAATAAAAATCTGTAACTGCAATATTTATCTTCATAAAGCACTGTGGAATGAAGTTAATGGGACAAATCAACTTGCACTCGTAATGTGTTCAAACAATTTTCAGATCACTTTTACCCACAGAATGTACAGCATGCAATTTCCTGAACAATTATAGTATTATAGCAGGTAAACTAACCATTTACACCTCTTGGAATTGTTTCCCTGTGTGTTAATACTGTTACAAAAAGGTATTTTCCTTCAGCATTGCTGTCCTGTTTCACTATTCAGTAATATTTAAACCAGCTGCTGATTCCCTTTTTCCAGTGTAATACACTTTACTGCAAAAGATGCTCTCACAAGACCTTACTAGAAATAGTTATCCAAGTATTAAAACACAGAGGTCCCTTGGGTCACACCTGCTATTAGTTTTTAATATTGTTCCATGCCTAGATTGGACAATTGAGCCTGGAATTGATAGTTGAGCCTAGAATTAGATGAATAGGTAAAAAACATGAGACAATTATTTCCTTGTTATGCTTTGTTGGTTTCCAGCTTTTGCTGCCCCAAATACAGACATTTGTAACTACACTCACATCCACGGCCATCTTTTTGCTAACGAAAAAAAAATGTTTACAAATGCTAACATTCTGACTGATACTAGAATTATAATGTTGCTATAAATGCTCATATTTTGTACCTGCACATGGAATAAATCTCAGTGGCCAACTATGCCTCTTGATTGGCACATACCAATCTTGAGAGGCCTTCCTATATTGATACCAGACTGGCTCCTCCTAGGGAGCAGCAACGGCAAATCCAGGTATGTTTGCTACACTGGTTTAGCACAGTATGTGCAGCGTGTGTGGGCATAATGCTGCCTGTAGATTTCAAAGTATACTAATTTAACTTCTATTTGAAAATCTTAAATTTTACATATGGAATATGAATTCATAATGAATATTGTGTTACCACATTAGTTTAAAACTACGATTTGTCATATTATTAGTAAATCACTAAAAAAAATTTCTACCCCATTTATTTTATAAAATAACTCCCAACAAAAGAAGCGTGAATATCACAAACTACTCAAGTTTTAACTTCTTCTAGAATGATGTCCCACATGACATCCTTGTCTCTAAATTGGAGAGACATCAATTTGATAGGTGG
>JBAFWW010041765.1:4424-15504 GCA_036873685.1 Agapornis canus
TTGAAAATTAATATCTTGTAAAAATTAAAATAAAACACATAAATTTTAATATTTAGTTTTTTTGGGTGTGAGTTTGTCCTTTTTTTTTTTTTTTTCCTTTGGAGGACATCAAAAGATAGGATATGTGTTTTTTTGTTAACTGGTTACCTCACACATGAGGCATTATTAAAACTGAGTAACTGAATATCAGATATTGAGCTGTGACCTCTCTCAACTGGACTATTTCATTCATTTTACATGTTTAGATCATAAATTCTTCAGGGTAGACTGCGTCTTTGGACGCATGCTGCATATAGTGGAGCTACTGTCTTGTATCAAGCCCCATCTGTTACTGTCATTTTAATTCCAAAACAGGGCTTGAAATGGTAATTACAATCACTGGTCAGCTTTCATATGTCTGCCAGAATTAGATACTAGGAAAGCAGAGCAGGAAACACTGCCCTTATACTTCTGCAGTATGTACAGGAATCAACAACATTTTTGTGTCAGAGAATCAGGATATGCTCTCCTTTAGGGATGTGTGTAGATATGTATGTACATGTCCAAAATCCACTTTATAAGTGATTACAGCAAATCAAATCCAATCACTATCCTTCCTTCTGTTCTACTAAAAGCAGCTCTTCTGCCTCTCTCTTTTTTAGTTGCCTTTCTCCCCTCTTTTTTTTTTTTTTTTTTTTTTTTTTTTTTTTTTACTGGGAAAACAGCCAGGCCTGCTGGATGCAGAGAGATCTGTAGGAGCAAACCATTTTGAATCACAGACGAAAGACGCAGGGACAGGTTGGCACATTAGTGCAGTGCTGGGGAGTCAGGGACTAGAAGCACAGAAGCAGAGTTTGTGCACCAAGCAGAGCTTTGGCTTGATGCTTCAACAGCAGATAAAGCTCTGGTCTTGGACTAAACTTCCATTTCCATTTTCAAATCTTTAAGGGTGAGCCAAACACCTTCTGTGATGCTTAATCATTCATTTACTCAGGCTTACCCACTGTCATGTATTTATGGGGTATAAAGCTATAAAAGGATTAGAGGTCATCTAATGTGAGTGACCATAAAAAATTTCCATTTAAACTTTCAAGAGAAGTCAGAGGAAGGGGAAAAGACTTTTTTTCCCAATAATCAGTGAAGGAGGGACCACACACTGTGTGGAAGATTGTTCTAAAGGCTAACTGATAAAAGGACAGAGGAAAAGGCTTCTTTGCTTTCAGTTTGAACTCACTTAGCTTCAACTTTCTCATACACACTTCTGATGTACTGAAAATCCTTTATCAAAGCTATATTTTCCAGAGATAATTATAGACCTCTTACTCATTAGCTTTATCCTCCTTAAGCCCAGCAGGGTTATTTCTTTGATCTAAGACTCTGGTGCATATTTTCCATTCTTTTGGACATCACAATTTTAAAACTCATGAAAGCCTATGTCTTTGTTATAAGATCTATCAATCATTTAGAAGAAAACATTTTGAATCTATGCAGGCTAACAGTGATCTCAAATTCAGCCCTTTTTCTTATCCATAAGGTATGCTTACATTTTAGTGTAATAAGAATGACATGACTGAGGAACTAAATGCTAAAAGTAATAAAAGTAGCATTAAAAATTAAGAACAACGCTGTGTTTTTTGATTATCATCATGTTAATCTTATAGCTAGAACAGTTATTCCACCTTCTATGGAAAATATTAATCCCCTAAATATATTGTTAATTCAATAAAAAATGCTGGATAAACTGTAGCCTGTACCAAAAGATGCTTTAAAACTAGTAAAAACCTCAAAAGCTGAATTCACTGAATGTAGATGATAATTTTTATGTTTATGCAACTATGTCTAGTGATAGTCATGACTTCATATAGCCATATAAATAACAATTTAAATTTAAGATTATGTTACAACTCACCCCATTTTCTTAAATTCACCTTTTTCTTCTTTTTCTGTGTGCAAAACATTAAATTATTCAGTAATTTAATTACTGCCAATTTTATTCTCTATTCACCTAATTTGATAGGAAAGCACAAGCCAAGGCTTTGGCATCACAGAGCTGGAGGACAACAGGGCAAAAGCAGAAGCATATTTTACAGCTCAAGAACATACACAGCATTTTAGAACATTTATTCACCATTCAGCCAAACCTCTCCCATGAGCAATACAGAGTTCTTTCACTGGCAAGAACAAAAGGAAACCGTATAACTGCATTTATACACATTCTTTTTATCTTCCATGTACAGTATGTTAGTACGCTAGTAGAAAGTGAGTATAGGTTTTAGTCTGGTTGTCAGTATTATTCCGTTACACCACAGTTCACAGAATGCTACAGTAAGACATCTAGACAGCTTAACCACCTGGTGTTTGAATTAAGAATGTAACACTGTCTTTTTCAAGCACTAGATAAATTTCAGGGTTCAACTGCACTGACATTATTTAGCTTTTATGATTTGCTTTCATTTTCAATTTCTGATATAACAAAGTTATTTTAGGAACATTCCAAACATAAGTGAAAGGCTACGCTTGTAACCGTTGAACCAAGTGTAGTCTTTGTGGGCAGAAAGATAACCTTTGACTTTAAGTAATTAAGGAGGAAAAAATCTAGTATATTTTAATGTAAAGCTATTAGGGGAAATATATATATATATATCTTTATAAAGATAATTATATATAAAGAATTATATATATATATATATATAAAGAATTATATATATATATTTAATGACATGTTGCTCCAAAATGCAAATCACAGAGCAGGCAAGTGTAGACAAACCTCACATATACTGCCTCAATTCCAGGAAAGGTCAAGTCAAAGACTGAACCAGACCAGACATTCTCCGTCAGAACACAAACAATAGCAGCACTTAATTCCTTAATATACAGCAGTTCCCTATAATTGATGAATTTACTATGTGTCATATTCCCTCAGCGGGATGATTGCTGTATAGGTCTGTCAATTGTTTTTGTAACCAACAGCTATGAATATACAAACATCTTCAAAAAGACATTATTTTCCTAACCAATTATCTGGAGTAAAAATTCTGAATCAGCTGGCCAGAAATACGATATCTTGTAATTTAACGAGCACAGACGAATTCTGTGGTTTACGTAAGGAAACTTAAAAAGACAACAAACAAGCAAACAAACAAACAACAACAACAAAAAAAAAACCAACAACAAAACTTGTTCAAAATTCTAAAAGAAAATTTTTAAAAAGAAATGAAAAACAGCTCTGCAGAAACTGCATGGTTAGGAGTAAAACTACACCATTCCATTTTGCTTTCACCACTCCAGCTAAGAGAAGTTCTTGTTCAAACAATCTTCTCATTTTCACATTATAATCTTTCTCTACTCAACTTACTTTTGTAATAAAATATGAAATGGGAAAATAGGCTCATTTTCAGTTATAGACTACTTGTTCTCTGTGAGAAAAAAAAAGAAAAAAAAAGGGGGAAAATAGAAAAAAAAAATATCCCAAACATCAGGAGCAGGAAATAAAGAACCGCAAAATATTCAGAACTTTTAATTTCAGATTTCTATATGCTCCACTGCATTTTGAAAAATGCTGGGCAGTGTCCAAAAATAGTCAAGAACAGATATGGGTAACCATTATGATCAAGACAAAGCTGAAGCCCTTAATAGGAATTATGTATGAAAACTTAGGCCTGATGAGATGAATTCTCTTTCAGCACTTTAATTGCTTTTTCTTTTGTTGTTCTTTCATATATATATTTTTATTTAAGATTTAGAATCTTCTCCTGCTACCTTGCAAAACAGCAATTCCTTTCAATTCCAGAGGAATCTAGAATTAATCTGTTTCTAAATTAATCTTCCGCTTACAAAAAATGATTAGCCAGAGAATATACTCTTAGATATTTTAGACATTAAAAGCCGATTTACCTTGTCACCTTCAGAGAATGTTACTCCATCAATGGCTCTTTTCCAAGTAATCTCTGGGATAGGTTCTCCTTCTGCTTCACAGATAAGGGTGGCTTTCCCATTCTCAAACGTGGTTTCATTTTTAAGTTGTGTTATTTGAGGCTGTACTGTTAAAAATACAGATTATATTATTTATGGTGCACAAAGAAAGTCATGTCAAAATCTATTTTACCTTTATTAAAGGCTTAATGTTCCCATCTACAAGAGCAATCAACTTTCCAGACTTCGAGTTGCACATCAACCATTTCTGTATGTCTGAGGACCTGGACTCCTGGTTCGGTATAGCTGACATGCCAAGTCATGCCTGCTCCTTTGCTGGGGTGGTGTGGGATGGATCCTGGCTGATGAGGCCCCTGCCTGGGTGGCTGTGTTTGCCTGCTCTGTTCCTAGCTGACTGTCCCTTAGGGAGCAGCCACCCTCACTAATCTCTGGCACTCTGAGAATGATGCAGAGATTCAACCATAAAACAGTGATCCTGCACCTGGGCAGAATAACTCCATACACCAGTACATGGAGTACTGACTAGCCCTCAGCTCTGCAGAGTGGACCCAAAAGGTCCTCATAGGCAAGAAGTTGACAATGAACTAGCAATTCACCCTTAAATAGAGGAAGCTCCAAGAATCTTAGCCATTTATATAAATACCTGATAGAGTGTAGTAGAGATAGAGCCAGACTCTTCTCAGTGATGCCAGGTTATAGGACAAGAGGCACAAATTGAAACACAGGAAAGAAAAACCCTTTTTTACTAAGAGGGTGACTAAACAGCAAAACAAAGCTGCTAAGAAGATATCCAGATATATCACTGTGGAGTCTCCATTCTTGACAATATTCAAACCCCAACTAGACATGATAGCAAGTCACCTGCTCTGACTGACCCTGCTGTGAGCAGGGGGCTCTACTAGTTTCCAGAGATGCCTTTCTGCCTTAGGCATGCTTTGATTCTACATAAGGCTGTGTTTGTCTTCAAATACAAATTACTGGGGTGGGATACAGAATTATTAGTATTCTTGGATTTTGATCTTTAGAAATGTCTGTCTTACACAAATTACTGAATTTAACAAATCCCCAGATAACAAATGTACTGTTCTGTATTAACACTTATGAACCAAAAAGCCCTCTGATACAAAGTTATTAATCCTTACTTACAAAGTAAATTTGTAATAGGATACATTTTAAAATTCCAGATATTTTTTGCATTCTTCAAATCATTCCACTTTTTAGCCACAAGTACACAGCAACTACAGCTCTCAAACTATACCTCACCAGGTTATTTACACATGTAATTCAATTTCTTCTTAGAGGTGAACACTTTTATTTAGAGGACTTATGTGCACAATATCATATACAAACTCTCTTGTAGAACTGTGCATAGAATATTACAGTCTTTCATGACATTCAAATACCTTAAAAAATGTTCTGGTCCTATAAATTCACTCACATGTAACTATTAAGAAGTTTCTCTGAATCTATAAATTTTACATATTAAATGAGACACACCACTGGAAAACCTAGCATGTAATTGTGTAATAATAATATGATTTAATACATTTACACACAAACCCAGTAAATTCACATGAGTGAATTAAAGTTTGGCAGCTCTTAACATCTACTGAAATTAATGTATTATCTATGTAGTTTTCCCAAGTTTTGCTTTTGAGGAAGAGCTACTATAGTATATTCTATATGAAGCAGAAAGTAAACAGAGAAGTGTCCTATTTTCTAACGGGATTACTAAAGTATACTCTATGCAGAAGAGTAATACTGGTTTATGTTAGTGGATCCAAGTGGGAAAGAGAACAATTTAGATTGGAAGGGACTCTAGGAGCTCATCTTTACCAATCTATTCACCAATACAGGGTCAACAGACCTTGTTCAGACCAGATTTCTTAGGGATTTGTTGAGCACTATCTTAAAAAATGGCAAGAGTGTAGAGACTTTCACACCAGACTGCTGCAGTGCCCAGCTGTCCTCATGGTGAATAATAGTTTCCTACATCTAGTTTCCTGCTTCATTTTATGATAACTTTAATTTATGACTACTGTCTTACAGATGCTCCATTCAGCACCACCAAGAAAAATAGTAAAACAAAGCTCAAATCTGCTATATATATTCAGATATATCTTCAACCTCTCTTTTACCCATTTTCACCACACCATTCTTGGTTTTACTTCTTATTTCTTACATCTACACTCCTGTTGCTTATCTACTGTTTGTTCATCCTTGACTACTACAGTAAACTATTGTTTACTGCACAGAGATGAAAAACAAGCAATATTTTGCCTAACAAAGGTCTGAACTAATATTCTGCTTCATTAAGGTATAATCTATGGTGAGTGACATCATTTGCAGAATGAAAATACCCTGTGTGATCAGGGACTCTTGAAATGTCAACTGGATCCAGCTTTATTGGATGCACTAGAAGGCAGTAAGTTAAACATTACAGCAGGACATCTATTTGGCCAAGAAAAGCTGAAGCTCTCCTCAGTGGTATAGTATAACAAGGGATATCAGTTGAAAGAACTACAAAATAAGAATTAAAAGTAAAGGATAACTATGTTAAACTTTAAGATAACTTCAGTTATTACTCTCACTTTCAGGATCATCCAAATGCATATGAAATATATTACTGTGGTACTCAGGTGCTCTATTTCTATAGCCATGTCACCTGGCTACAGTATAGTATGTTCTTTCCTTTGTCATTATTGCTATAATATCATTTCTGAAAACAAGGAAAGATCTATTTCAAATATATCATTCATTTTTTTAAAAAAAAACCATCATACATAGAATTTTATATCAAAAATTTGCAAAATATTGAATTACATTATTTCCAACTACACACCATGACAAACAATATGATCTGCTCAAGATGATGCATCTTCTAAAACAAGTAATCGATGCTTTTTAGTTTTTTAATTTTAGACATATTCTAAATTACTTTAAGGCCTTCATATGGATCGCTACAAGACAAAAAGGTTTAGCTTGACATTTTAGACATGGGCAGCTGACATTTAAAGGAATAAGCACCTATTAATCATCAAATATATCTAGATGACAGTTATTAGTAAAAAGCAGAGCGCTCATATGGGGGATATTATTTAGTTTCTTCATTTTTGCAGGTCAGAAGTCATAACTTGCTATTGATTAGAAATTTTTACACTGATACTTTTTATTACATTTTGAACATTGGAACGTATCAAAATACTTTTGTGTACATGTGAATAAAGATATTTATTTGAGAATGCCAAGATAGCACTGAAAGAAATACTGGAACAGTTGTTTGCTGCCCCATCTCCAGTTCCGTAACACCTCTTTTTAACCTGACATGGTTATTTTCAAACTGAACTGGTATTTGCTTGCTGCACTCTAGTAAATATAAACCAAATTAAAATACAGGGTCTTGGAATGTAACCCCAGGAAGCCTCCAGGTATTTGCTGGTTTTTACAGTCAAGAATATTTGTATTATGATATACTTAAAACCAGTAAACTGAATGAACTGACTGAAATGAAAGAAGGGTTGAATGCAGAAAGGGGTTATGCTTAAACTCCATTAAAATTATTTTATTTAGAAGGTAAGGAACTGCTTATTAGAGCACAGAGATGCATTATTTCAAATATTAACAAAGCAATGCAGCAAATAAATAATATTTACTTGCTAGAAAATTTGCTCTCTGAGCAGAGAAGGTTGGTGTTAATTTCTCTAACACTTCTTCAATAAACACGTTTCTTTCAGATTACTTGCTTGGTCTCTTCTGGATTTGTCTCAGACAAGGGCTAAGCTCATTGTTGGGTACCTACAGCCTCTCCAAAAAGCTTAAGAAGAACATGGATGGCAATCTGAGGTTCTGGATCTGTGATTTATTGGAAAAAGTGCACAATTTATTGAATTCACAGAGTTCTACCCATATCTTTGAGTTTTACCAGATGTCTATGGTTTCATCAGAAGCAGCACATATATAAAACTTAGACAATCCTGATTATATCTCATTAAAAGACTGTTTTAGGCAGTTTTGTTAATACAAACATGGATTTACTGTTAAGAGGTTTAGTATATGTCTGTGTTGCTGCCTGATAGGATTTCTTGATTAATATGATACATAAGGAATCATACTCTTAAACCATCTTCCTGCACAGCCATATTTAAATCAAGTAGCAAAATTACAACCATGTCGTCCTGGAAACTGCTTGAATTTAGTAAACAAGCTAAAGCCCAACAAGGAAATTATCTAAGAGACAGATTCCTGCACCTTGATTTCTGACATAGTAAGGATTTATACACACACCAGTGCAAAGTGATTTAGTGCATGATAAACCTGAGTCTTCGTACATCTTAAAATGCTATTACTACTTCAGACTCAAAGGGATTTAAGACATGCCTTATGAGAGGAGTTGCATCACTGCCTTTATAGATTACATCATTTTTTATTTTAAATAGTAGAAGAGTTCCAAACAGGTAAGGATGTAACAGGGAGGAAGAAGTAACACAGAAAATATATGAATTTTTGACACTAAACTTTAACTAATGCACTGCACTTTGAGAAGATGAATTTGGTATACTTTCTAACACCTGGGATGAGCAGGAACAGGTAGTTTCACGCACAGATCCATGGGATCCCCTTCCTAGATTTATCAGGGAATTTACCATGTATGCATTGAAAAGCATCTTAGTGGAAGCAAATATAAAATAAAAAAAAACCCTCAAACAATGATACCACCTAATTAGGTGTGTTCCAGGCAGTGTAAGTGTAAGAGGAATGCAGTCATTAAGCATGAAAATAATGGAAACATTTAGGTAACCTCTCACCCCAATCTCATTACAGACTCACTGCAGCCTTTTTCGCTTACAAGATGCATGGCTTTTGAATGCCTAAATGTTTTGATTTTTAACACTTGAAACACATCTAAGAGTGATAAGACAGGAGAGGTCCGGTACATTTCTCCTCATCTGCCTGATGACAAATAAGAAATTAATAATAGCATTCACTTTTCACAATGAAATTTACATTGAACACAGCTGCAGAAACTTTTCTGCTATACAAAATTCAGATTAGTCTTAAAAAGACAACTAGAAAATAAAAATAGTATGTGCTTAAACTATACTACAAAGGGTGTTTTGTAACACTTCTTGAGGTACTTTTCCCTCATTTGACTTTCATGAAATAAATTGTCAGAAACTACTGAAATGCCAGTGAAATATTTTAGATACGTTTAGAATACCATCTCACTGATTATGTAGGCAAAACACAGCCTACAGAACCTCAAATTAACTTATGCTAGAACACCTTGAATTCTTTTCATCAATTCAGATAAAAGAAAAAAAAAATATTTTTTCTCTTTCTAGAAATAGAAATTATTAGACATAAGAATGTTTCTTTTTATGGCATATGTACAGAAGAGAGAAAACTTACTGGAATACTCAATTGTTTATACATCATCAAATGGTAGAACCAATCATTTGACTGATTACAGAGTGGAAATGAGCAGATAAAAGAACAAACAAAATGAAGATATAAAAGTATGCTCAGAATATATGCACTATTCTTACAAAGCATAACTACGAATTTAACTAAAGCTAATTTTGCTTCATTTAGACTGATTAGACTTTCTTTATTAGTAAGTATATGAACACCACTACCGTCACTCTGAAGAATGATAAATGAATGTTTAGGTCTGATGTAAGATGATGTAAGAATACTTTTAAGGTATCAACCCTTCTTGTCTGCTCCTAAATCAATTGCTTGTTACTATGTTATTTGGAAAATTTATATTGGGATGCCCAAAGCTGTTAAAATGTGGTTGTTTCATAATGCAAAATGCTAATGCACATGTATCTAAATGCATATATATGTGTGTTTATCTATACCTATATCTATCTATATCTATATGTATGCATGTATCTAGCTAGCTAGCTAGCTAGCTAGCTATATCTGCTGCCCAGCAGAGATAAATACAAAAGATACATAGAAATAATTCAAGTAGAACACCTATGGTTTCAAGCCATTCAGAAGGACTAAACATAAATGAATTTGTATCAAAAAGCCTTAGTATAAGTCTTAAGCATTAATATGAATGAGATCATTTAGGTAGTAATAGATAATGATACAGAAAGAACTCCTGCACGCAACAAGATGACAGACAGATGAGCAAATCATGATCAATAAGAAATCCTTTAAGGGAAACAGGGCTTTCTTTACTCTTTCATGTCTTATTAGGTAGAAAAGGTAAAAAGCAATAAGATAGA
This sequence comes from Agapornis canus, assembly GCA_036873685.1. Lineage (NCBI taxonomy): Eukaryota > Metazoa > Chordata > Aves > Psittaciformes > Psittacidae > Agapornis > Agapornis canus. The sequence goes on from JBAFWW010041765.1 coordinate 14,579, forward strand.
TGAAGATTTTGGGAGAATGGGATGTGTGCCTATAGGTTTCTGTACATGTGTTAGTGTTGCAGAAGAACTGTCAGAATAAGAATTTGATATCAGAACAGCTTTTTTTAACACTGATACTGGAAACAAAGTTGTATAACAAAAAAATCTAGGTCATGCATGGAAACGAAACATATGCAGCTGCTAGATGGCACTAAAATGGGCATGTCCATTCAAAAGTGCAGAGTACTAAAATTTTAAATGCTAAAGACTATAATTTGATTATTATTTTTATTGTATTATGGTTACATTGCTGTTATTACAAGTTTCAACCCTGCCAGAGCTCTGACCTAACAGAAACAATAGTTGTTGCCCCAAGGAGTTTGCATTTTAAATTAAATTAAAGATAGCAGGTATGTGAGACAAGCAAATCAATGGAGTGGGAAAGAATAATGCAATTGAATAGGCCACTTTAACACAGAATGGGTGTTTATCAACTATTTAGCTGTAATAATCAGCCATCTGCCTTGTCATTTTCAGGCTGCAGTTTTTTTGAATACATTTAAGAGGAGTAAAAGTATGACAAGTTGTTGGCTCCATATATGACTGAGTTTAACCTGTGTGAAAGAGACAAAAGAAAAAGTAATCTTTTCTGCAGAAGTTACAACTCTACTCCATATTTTCAGAGTTAAAGTAGAGGTGAACCTTGTAAATGTAATATTATACTTAAAACAGAGTTAGCTTTAGAGATTACAGAGAAGGTAATAGGCTTAATTTATGATAGTATCCCCTGAGGTGTCTCAGTTTCATCTGGCATAAAGTTAATTTTCTTCTTAGTAGCTGGTACAGTGCTGTGTTTTGGATTTAGGAAGAGAATAATGTTGATAAGATACCAATGTTTTAGTTGTTGCTAAGCAGCATTTATACTAAGTTAAGGACTTATTCTGTTT
>JBAFWW010041765.1:15518-32834 GCA_036873685.1 Agapornis canus
AACTCAGATCCAATATGTTTGCAATCATGACCTTAAATAAAAATCAAGAAACAAAAAAAAAAAACAATTAAAAAATTAGAAACACCTCTGTCTGATGTCTTCTTACAAAAAAAAAAAAAAATACACCTTTTTTCCCCTTTTCAGAATTATCCCCTCTTTCTCCTCTTTTCTTGCAAGCAGCCAACTTTTAAAGTAAAACCAGAGTAGCAGAAATCAAATGATGTAGATAGCCTTTTCTAAATTAAATTCAGGTGCTAAGGCTGAAGTAGCCAACAGGGAAGAAAAAGCTGTAAAGTTATAGAGTGGTTTGCTGCATCAGTAGATATCTTGCAGGAATACTGTTCCACTGAAAACTCTGGATTACCACCTCAGCTCCCTAATGTTTACATTTAAAAGGGAAGAATGGAATGTACTATACAGTACTTACCAAAAACTTGAAGGATTGTCTGTTTTTTATCATTTCCTGCTTTGTTTTTAGCATTACAGATATAAGAACCAGCATCAGTGTTCTTTATATCTTTTATTGTTAGTTCTGCATTGCTTCCTCTTAGCATATGTTTTTCATTTTCTTCAATGAGTTTACCATTCCTAAAAAAATAAGAACAATGTAAAAATCAACCAGAAGCAATGGGCTGTGAATGCATCAATATGTAGAAAATAATTTTTGAGGGAAAAGATTTCTCTATTATGCTCAAAAATGGAATACCTCACTTAGTATAAACTGGCAGCATGCATAGAAGGGAGCTGGTTTTAGCATAACCAATAATCTTCTGCAGGATGAGTGTGTTTTTTCATAAGAATGTGCACATTCTAGACATAAAGCATTCTGAACTGCACCTTCATGTTCAAGACCCAAGCTTCATAAATTTATTGTCATGTTCTAAAAATAGATACATATTGAAAATGCTGTATCTTTATTGTTAAATGTTCAATATAGACTTAGTGTTAGAAAAATGCTTGTGAATAGAACATACACCTTACACTCAAGGAAGTGCGGAAGTAAACTGGTTAGAGAGATTCCTGTATGTGCGGCACCTTTAAAAGGAAATTAACTAAGTGTAACTGTTGCATTTGATGTAAGGAACAATGTATCAACTTAGAAAACATTTTAAATCTCACCCAAGTGGAGACTATTGGCACACTAAACCCTTCCCAATTATTTCCTCTTAGTTGCTGCTAGCTAGACACAACTTAGTAAGCAGGCATGTATCCCGATGTTAGACTGAGCTCTGACCAGATGGTACAGAAATAATAAAACCTGTGAACAACTCTGATGGCTGATCAAGGACCGGTCCATTTGAGCACGTTGGCATATGCAGAGTTATCAAAACAGGTCCCTTTTCAAGAGTGCAGTTTTAACTTTTTTAATTTCTTCTCATTTTGCTTAGTTTGCTACAAGCTCCTTTTGATCTTATTTCTGTAGAATCAACATCCCCTTCTCACAAGCACCTATGTATAAAATTGCCTGATTTTCATAAGCACTGAAAATCCTGCTGACAATTCCAACCTCTTGAAAACAAGCTATTTAACTATTTCTAAAATTAAACCAATATGCCTAGTTTAATATATACAGGTTTATTTCAAGATTGAAGCAATAATGATTTTCATGTCCTTCTCACATAATGCTGATAACTATGCAGATTTCATATTTTATAAAATTTTATTTTCCCTAAAAGAAAATGCTGCTTCTTTCCTGGGAACATTAATATCTGTTAATAGGATTCCCCTGGCATCTATATAGCTTACATTTTAGTGTCATTTTTGTAAATAACTAGTCCATTTAGCTGTCTACTTCAAGACATTACTATGATACTTGATCACAGGAATTGTTTTGCAGAACAGAAGAGATCTAATTTTCCATAGTTGGTTTCACCAAAAAACTCAGTGATTTATGTTAAGAGACAGAAGTCTATAATCAAGGTAAAAAGTAGCTTCCAAATGCCTGTTATTATAAGCATCACCTATATCTATGACAATTTCTAAGCAGAAATGAGATTATAAGCATTTCCCTGGACCCTCTAGTGAACAGGAGAGATTCTGATTGATGTTCTTCACGTTAGAGAACAGGAAAGCATAAATAAGACATTAAAAGTGGATTATTTCTTTTGTCAGATAATTCTATGTCCTGTCAGCAAAGATAAGGGGATTGATCCATCTAAACTTTACTAGTGTAAATTATCTCCACGAACATAAACAATCATCATTTTTCACCAGGATTACTCATATAACTAAAGATTTCCAGTTCATGACCTATATCTTTTTATCTTTATCTTTCAGTCCTGGCTAATTTAAGCCTATTAGTGTATTGCTTTCTTTCAGTGTGTATGCTTTACACTAATGCAATCAGCTTCAATAAAGATATCAGTTAGGTGATGAACAAATTAGATTCTCTTGGTCCATGAAATATCAACAAAGTAAATATGCATAGTAAGTACAGCAGCAACTAAACCTTTCTGACCTTTCTTTTTTTTTCTTTTTTTTTTTTTTTTTTTAAGTACATTGACACATTAATTAAGATGCCTCCATTTCAAATTTACAAAACCTTAAACACCGTCATCACCTTGAAATGAAAAGGGTAGATGCAAATAGTTAAAGCTTTTCCACATTAGCTACTGTCTTAAGGAGTTTAAAGTTTGAAACTACTGTTTTGTCCGGAATCCTGCTTGCAGTTAACACAGAGGGATATATATATATATATATATAAGCCAGCTGAATGATACTGCCATTTATTTAAAAAATACAGTTAATTTTTCTGACCTAGCTGAAGCTGACCGTTATATCAGTTCACTGGCTGCAGTTCTGCTTGTTTGTTAAAAAAGAAACACATAAATTTGAAGTTATCTTACATTGAACATCAAAAAGTACACTAAACAGAAGGAAATTTTGAGTATGACAAGTTGGCCATTAATACTGATAAATCAATTCAATTAGGTTCCCAGTGCATGACAAGCATTTTAATATTAGTTAAATCAGTTTTGACAGATTTTCCCACCACTGATAATGCTTTCTAGATTTTTCTCAAAATCAAGAGAGATTATGTTCATCTAGTTTTCCTATGCTCAGCCTAATTCTAAAGAAAAGGCATCTGAAATATTCTAGGAAACTGAAGTCTTTATCTTGACATATCTGCAAAATAAGCTGAAGGGCAAGAAGAATATATCAACTAATTTTGAATCCTTTTAACCAGCTACCTATATGTGAGTGAAAAGGGACCTGAACAGATCAGGACAGAGAGCTCAGATTTAGTGCAGAAACTTAGTACTGGAGAACAATGTAGAATAAAGTCTGATTCCTCTAGAAGAATCCATCTTTTCTCCTTATTTGCATATCAATAATATGGACATGGACACCAGGGGCCTTTTCCACCTGCCACTTCACAATATCTCACTGTCAGCAAATAAAAAAGAAAGAATATTTTCAAATGCAAAGACAAAAGACAAAATAAAGACAGAATGAAAGGGGTCAAGAAAACCCCAACAAAGGAAACAAAATAAACAAACAAAAAAGCACCAACAGGGAAGGGAGATACATAAGTCAATATTCCTCACCATGAGATAGCTCCTGAAATAAGAGCAGACCAGAAGCTTCCACATTTATGATTCAGTAACCAGTACATAAGCCTGTTAAGCTTTTGTAAAATCTTTACAAAAGATACTTAATGAATGGTTTGAAAAAGTCATCTGCCTCAGGGGCTGGCAAACCAAAAGAATATCCTTCAGTAGACTCTGATTGATAGACACAAAGCCTGTGTGTTTCCAAGACATTTAGCCTGTGTAAATACTGTAATATTTATAAAATATTGATAGAAACCCACAAGTGTAAATAGAGATATTCACAAGTTGTGGAAATTTATGCATTCTTTCTTAACAGCATAAAACTTTAATGTTGGCTGTCCTACATCTTGCAACAAGGCCATTTAGGGTACACTATTTCAGACAACTCTTAAGAATTTTGGCTGTGTAAGACAGATACTGTAAAATAATACTTTAAAAACATTAAACTATCAGAACAGTCAACCTTCATTTGAATTCAATATCAATTTTTTAATCTGGGTTCTGCATATTTTTCCTTTTTTTCTTCACTAGATTTTTAATTGTAAGCCATATGATAGAATTAACTTTGCATTATATGTATTTTCATATCCTGAGATTCACAAGGGAAAAATTTAAAACCAAGTATGACTTCTGGCATGTTAACATGTAGGTATCAGTCAAAGGAAGCTAAAATGAATCGAACATTGTTTGAAGATTCCAATGGAGATTAAGAACTGATGGCAATCCCTTCTATGTCCTTCTATGAAAATGAAGTGACCTTTTAATTCACCTGAAATAATGTAGGTAGATGCAAATTACTCAGGTCTAAAATAGAAATGTGCACTGGTGTGAGGTGTCTGAGATATTTTATATCCCAGGACTGATACACATATCTTTGTTAAAACTGAAAGAACATAGAGTGTATGGATATTAAATTTTTTACAAATGTTATATGGTGAGTGTTCCCAAATGATAAAGCTATATTATCTTCATGCTATTGATAACATCAAAAAATACACATGAGCTTTGAAACTGGTTCCATTTTCAAAACATATTACATTTTAAAATTTGCATAAACCACCCTTGAAACTCATTCAGTAAAACATTTCCATATCCTGTGGGTGTCTAAAGCAATACCTCCTTATGAATCTCATTGAAACGGAGAATAGGGTTAGACTATTTTTACAAATGGGGAAAATATTATCTTTGTTATCAGCACTGCTGATCTGTATTGGATATCTATTGCATAACTGCATATGTTTTTACCTGATGCACTTGTGCAGAAGTTGTGAGATTCTTGCTTGTATTGAGATACAGACTCATTGCTTCAGCTTTATTTGTTTCCACTTAGATATGAAAAATCATGTCAGTATGCTATTTTAGTTGCTTCTTACATTTATCTCACTTCCTGGTAATCTGAGTGCAATTTTATTTGTCTGAGTTCATTCACTTACTAACACTGAATCTAGCTTTAGAAATCAGAACAGAAATTGACAGTAAATGCTCTTAAAATTCAGTAAAAAAATAAGGTTCCCAGCTTAATGGACCCTGATAGAAAATCGTGACACATTAAAACAATGTGCTCTGATATGCAGACCTCAACTAAACTTACCTGTACCAACTGATTTCAGGTGGAGGTGATCCAGTGGCTCTGCAGAATAAACTTATTGCCTCTCCTCGATCTGCAGTGGCATTAAAAGATTTCTGCAGCAGAGTAATTGCTGGGGGAACTGAAAAATAAAACATTATGTCCTATTAATGGAAAATAAATTATTTTAGGTGTTTCCAAAAAAATCTAAACCACCAGACAGGATCCTTTGCTAACTTTGGAATTTATAATTATACTTAGTAATCAAGTTACAATATGAAAAACTATTATTAGTATTTCTTTACTTTTCTTAAACACAAGAATTTTAATCATTAGCAGGTCTTATTTTACCAGAATATTTTTTGAAAGACTTTTTGAGCAGTTCTTCAATCTTTTTGCAGAACATTTTAAAGTTTTGCATGTCTAAAGCTAGATATAGCATGTGTAAGACATAAAAGTTATGATGAGCACTAATTTAACTATCTTTATCTTTAATCTGTTCTTTTAAAACAGGTGCCAGTATGTAGTAGTCTTTCATCACTTGGCTTGCAGAATTAATTTGTGGCTCTGTAGGCCAATAATGAAAGATCTGTAACAACAGGAGAGACACCAGAAGCAAGTATGGCAGCCCAGTCTTCACCACAGGTAACAACTGCAACTAGAGAGAACTGAACTACTAGATACTACAATCTAAAATTAAGTCTTGCAGTGATTGTCAGTGACCTGTAAATGATTAAAAACAATAATCCAGGTTTCACATGTATATCATTTACAGCAATATAATGAAATGCAGTGAATGCTATTTACATGGTGTATTCTTTAAAAAGTATTAAGAATTACATTTATAGGAAAACAATATGAAGCAGATATGACAACCCAGTTTAGTCAGGATATTTTAGAAGCTGACATATTTTAAAATAGGCTATGATAACCAAGTAAAGCAAGAAGTCAATCTCACAACATTTACTGCTTACCATTCACAATAACAATTATGTCCCGAAAGTCAATTTCTCCTCTTGCTTCCACTCTTCCTTCACATCTGTATACCCCTTCATCACTTTTATTAATATTAAGAATTTGGAGATTATTGTTAGCTAATACAGCAAATCGATCTATAAAGGCAAGTAAGAGATGAAGTGGTGTTAGTAAATCAAGACAACATGCAGAATGCTAACTTAAGTGAGTAGTATTACTGTACTTTCTCTATAAAATCAGAATGCTCATTGACAAAACACTCACTAATTTAAAAGTAAAATGTCAGCCATGTGTTTTCCCCAGTCCAAAATATATTGCCATTTCCTAAAATTCAATCTGGATTTTCAATCCATAACTTCCTGCTTACTCTAAGGAGTCATAAAATGTAAATTAAACTTATAAATTACTGCAAAAAGAGTGGAATATTCATGAACACCTACGTTATTTAAAAAAGATTAGAGATGGAAAAAAGATAAATCAAACCATTTATAATAAAATAAGAAAATTTTTCTTCCCTCTCTATCTATATAAAGCAACTATCTTTGTGCCCATTTTATGGCACTACTCTTATTCATTTCTCAACTTGCTTTCTCTCCTTCCCTCCTCCTGTTCCTTTGCTCATTCACTAATACTCATTCATTAATGTATCTCGCCATAGTTTAACAGTTCACAGAAATGGGTACAAAGACAGTATCCAACAGTCTACTTTCTGCAGAGTGCAGCATAAACTGAAATTCAATGGACTTTTTGAGTAGCTGAAGTTAATAATAAAAAAACAAAACAAAACAAAAAAACAAAACAAAACCAAAAACAAAACAGATTCTGAATACATGTGCATGCACTTTCCTGCACACGCAGCAGCAAACTTATAACCTGAAAGAGTAAACTGAATCTGAATTTATTTTATTCTTTTATGTTTGAACTAGTGTATTGGGTTTACATGTCAAGACATTGTCAGCAGGAGGGCTTCATGGCAGCCTCTTTAAAGAGCAACAGGGGCTGCCCTGCTCTGGATCCAGACAGATCCAATGGACCCACTGCAGAGCATCTCTGAACCCTGCAGACAATGATGGTGCCTGGGAAGGCCCAGTGGAGGAAGAGAAAAAATAATGATGTGCTCAAAACCAAAGAGTCAGGAATGAGGAAAACATGACAGAAACAGCCCTGCAAGCACCAAGCTGAGAAAAGGTGCAAGGGGAGGAGGTGCTCTAGGCACCAGAGCAGAGACCCCTGCAGCCCCTGGAGAAAGCACAGTAGAATAGATATCCACACTGCAGTCTGTGGAAGACCCCATGCTGGAGCAAGTTTATCATGAAATACTGCACCTCATGGGAAGAGCCAGCGTGAGGTGTCCCTGCCCATGGTAAGGGGGTTGGAACTAGATAATCTTAAGGTCTTTTCCAACCCTAACTATTCTATGATTCTATGATTCTATGCTGGAGCCATTATGGACTGATCACAAGCCCATTGCCCATCTCCCTGTACTGCCTGGGGTGTAGGAGGTAGAGAAGTCAAAAATGAAAAGTAAAATTGAGCCTGTGAAAAAGAAAGAGGGTGATGATGCATTACTTCTCTCTTTCTGTTTCACCATTCACCTCTATTTAACAATAAATTCAAATAATTTCCCCTCACTCAAATCCATTTTACCTGGTGAGTGATCTCTCTGTCTTTATCTTGAACCATGGGCTTTTTCACCTAATTTTCTCCCCTGGTACTGTTGTATTGTTTTTAATTGGCAAGGTTTTGCAGGTTGTGTGGGAGGCTACAGGCGTGGCTTCTGCTAGAAGCTTCCCTCATGTCTGATAGAGTCAATGGCTCCAAGACAGACTCACTGCTGGCCAGGGCTAAGCCATCAGTGATGGTGGTAGCACCTCTGGAATAACATAATTGAGAAAGGGGAAAAGTTACTGCATAGGAGAGGAGTGACAGTATGTGATAAACAGCTCTGCAGACACCAAGGTCAGTGCAGGAGGAGGAAAGAGGTGCTTCAGGTGACAGACAGATTCCCCAGCAGCCCATGGTGCAGACCATGGTGAGGCAGGCTGTGCCCCTGCAGCACATGCAGGTCTATAGTGGAGCAGATCTCCACCTGCAGCCCATGGAGGACTCCACACCAGAGTAGGGAGATGCCTGAAGGAAGCTGTGACCCAGTAGGAAACCTGCCCTGGAGCAGGCTCCTGGTAGGACCAAGTGGCTGGCCTTGTGGAGATAGGAGCTGAAACAGGTTTGCTGCTTCAGGACTTGCAACCTGCGGGGGACCCATGCTGGAGCAACCTGTCGCTGAAGGACTTCACTCCATGGAAAGGACCCACGCTGAAGCAGTTAATGAAAAGCTGCAGCCTGTAGGAAGGACTCACATCAGAGAAGTTCATGGAGGATCCTCCCGTGGAAGGAGAGGGTCCCACAGGACTCCAAACTGGAGCAGGGGAAAAGTGTGAGGAGTCCTCCCCCTAAGGAAGAAGGTGTGGCAGAGACAAGTAATGAAATGACCCCATTCCCTGTCCACTGTGCTGGTGGTGAGCCCAGAGAAGAAGGGAGGGATGGGGGAATGTGTTTTTTAAGATTCGGGTTTACTTCTCATTATCCTACTCTTATCTGATTGGTAATACATTAGTTTTCCCCAACACTGAGCCTTCACTGTATTTTTTCTCCCTTGTCCAGCTGAGGAGGGGAATAACAGAGCAGCTGTGATGGGCACCTGGCATCCAGGAAGGGTCAACCCAGGGCACCTGTTGAGAAGGGTGAGACAGTGGCTGTGTGGGTGCCTTGAAGCTGGCCAAGGTCAATCCACTGTAACTAGTCAAATTAATGGACTTTTTTGAGGAGAATTACTTCCTGCATTTCACTGTATGTGTTTTTTTTTAACAACTTGCATACTTGTTATTGAGCTCTTTCATGTTCTATTTGAATCAGTGTCATTCTATCAGTATTGGAGGATGACAACATTTACTAGAAATTTACTAGTTTTAACTAGCAATCAAGTGTCATTTTTCACTTTGCTTTCTTTTTTGATTCAGCTAATTTTAAAGCATGCTAGGTTTCTCACAACACAGATATTCCAAAACAGGGATAAACAACACCTGGTAGAAAAGCTTTTATGTCTATTCAAAGAGCATATGTAGATACATAGTTACAAATAAGACAGCTTTTTGTGCTGAGTTCTATTTCATTACCAAGGACTCTATCAGAAAATTAAGACAAATTGAAAAATAAAATTTAATTATGTCTCACCTGACAGAGGTTTACAGGATATCAATGTTCTCAACACATTTGCACTAATTATGTCTAGTTTATTAAAGTATGCTTGAACATTAATGCTATTTCACACACTACCACATACAAATTATAAAATCTTTTTCTTTCCCATCCCTATACAATTCTAAGAAAGCTGTGCTTTATAAAAGTGAAATGTAGCCCCTCTTTAAGCACTGACAACATTTTTCTTTTGTTAGCAGAAATATTTAATGTATGAGATGAACAAAAGGACTGGAGACCACCCTAATTTCTTATGTTTTATTCTTCAGCAGGCTTATTAAAGAATAGTTCATGCTGCTATAAAAATGCCACTAAGTATATACAATGATACTATTCTCATTCAGGGGGAATAAATTCTGCATAGACCATGTGGTCAACAAATACACTGAAACCTTGACAGGAAAAGGTTAGATCTTGTTAGACTACTACTCATATGTAGTGCAGAAAATTAAGTTCATTAAAAGCAGTAGAATAAATTGGTAACACAACATGCACCATTAAGATGTTGCACACACAAATAATGTTCATTGTCCCATGTTTAACTTAATTAATAATTGTCCCCTGTATTAACCGGATTACAGTTGGTGGATGTGTACAGTGACTCAGCAATACACTCCTCCAGTTCATTGCTATGTTCTGGACTCAACTCACTCAACTTCAAATGCCTAATTTAGAAGAACAGTCACACCACCTTCCACTTCAGTCAGATCAGACATTAAGTGGTATGGATGGCAAGAGATATTGCCCATGTCTTTTCAGTTCCTCATAATCAGAGCTTGAGGAAGTTTTGGCATAAGATTTGCAAATTTTACTGTGTTCTAGGGCATGTACCAGGCTAGGACCCACAATGTCTAACGAAAAGGTTAGGCAAAGCTGTTCATTCTAAGACTAGGACATGACTAAAGACCTGTTGAATTAAAAATAAAAACTTTCAGAAAAAAAAAAAAAAAAAAGAAAAAGAAAACTAAATGTTTCCTGATACAATATTAGAGGCAGTATAAGCATACAAAAGGACAAAAAAAAGGAAAGTCATGGTAACTGGTTTGCACAAAGGTATACTCTGAATCCCTTATTAATCTAACTTTAGCTCATAACAGAACTGCCTTAACCTCTTCTTTTTTATTCTAAGAGAATAACCCAGTAAGGCAAGATATTTTTTTAATAAACAAATTATAAATTTTTACTTTCATATTTTCATTTTTAAATTAAAAAAGCCCAAATAAACCAAAAAGATAATTCATTAAAGATTTGGGGCTTGTCTGCTTTTGCAACCCTAGAAACTGCTATGCTCTCTGTTCTTTTTATACTCATTCACATTTACACAGAGAGAATATTGTAACTGCACAGCAGGGTTTCCAGCGTCCTTAGTCTAATTTTTCTCTTACCTTTAAGAAAGTGCTCCTTAAATTGCTTAAGACACTAGCTTCAAAATCTACATCATCAGAATCACTCTGACAGATTGCGTTTCACCAAAGGAATTGTTTCTAATGCAACTGGCAGGGTGATTTTACTGCTGGGGGCAGTCATTCTTTTAAATGGCACGAGTCTGAGGAGCGGTACAAGAGAAACACATAACTTAATGGGGCTTTCCATCACGAGTTCTGCACAACGAGAACGACATGTACCCACCCTGTCACATACTCAGGGTTTCGTTCAGAGCACTGTGAAGGACTGTAAAACAGCATTCAAGAAATCAAGCACCAGGCTGGAAGGAAAGGCATAGTGAAAACCATCCACAAGCTCACAGTTAACTTATTTGTCACATCCTTTGGAGGCTTCTTAAATGAAGCTGACTGCACTGGAATGTCTTGTAAAGCAAGCCCTCTGCTTCCTTTCTGAAGTGGCATCAGTGAAATCACTCCACAGCCTCGCTCGCAGGCAGCTGTGGTGCATCCAGGTTGTAACTGGAGAGGCAAAGACCATCAGGTTGCCTGAACGCGTTCATGTGTTTGTGCAGAGTTAGGACATGGACTTGAACTGTTTGGTCCTATTCTACTGGTCAATTTGTCATTTTCTGATATTTAGGCAAAAAGGCCAGGAAGCAGTTTCCCTTTTACTTTCCACTTGCTAGTATCACAATTCATCTGATTTTGAAACCAGCCTCCAGAAGGCTCATGTACACAATTTTGAAATAAAAAGAAACCTTTATATTTAGACATTCTGTATAAAAATCCTAGCTGTTACTTGTGAACAGGCTATATTCAAAGCCATTTCTGTCTTACTGACAGAACAAAAACTGACACTCTTAAGTGTCTTAACTTTTCAATTTAATTCAGGTTTTCCTTACCAGTGAATGTCAAATTGTTTTCACTCCCTTTTTTATCACATACTAGAACCTTTAGGAGTGAGAAGGAAAAAGATGTACACCATAAAGGAGTGAATTTATAATGACATGCCTTTCTCTACGAGAAAAAAAATAACCTTCTATTTCATCAGCATCCTTGCCAAAAGACCTTTTTCAGGAACTGAAAAGAGAAGGGCCTTTATTTCCTACATATATTTTATAGGAAATTTTTTGGTTCTGTGTCATGGACTAGGATTTCACACCTTAGCGGCTGGTCATATGGAAATGGACATGGGTGTGAAATTCTGATAGTAAAATCAGCAGGAAGATGAGGAAGGTGTGAGGAACACTGAATGATTCATGCAGTAAAAGTCTCTGGACCTTTAAAGAGATTTTGAGATGGCTGCCAAGGCTACCTGTCTATGACCAGCATCCTGGACCCTCTAAAGCAAGCTTGAAATCTGCACATGATACAGGGGTAGTATTGCTCTTTCGAGTAATGCTCATCTAAACCAATCTAAGTGGAAGTGACATATACGGATTTTTATAAGGACAGATCTTTCTGAAATCAGGCTGCAATTACCAATACCTCCCAGAAATAATTTCTAAAATATAAATACTGGGCCCTGCTTCCTTTATTAATAGCAGTGTGTATTAATGAAGCAAAGACTGTAAAGCAGTGCAAAGCTAAGCACCTGAGCTACAACATTCAAAAAATTCATGTTTTGCAACTAACTCTTCCTTTGCCATATATATATATATATATATAAGAAAAAAAATCCTCTCCTATCTCATACCCAGTGTAACTCCATCTATTGCATAAAGCACAAGGAGAGCAGAAGATGGTACAACACATAGAGAGCTAGCACAGATTTGATGCCAGTCTGGTTTAGGCACAGAAGAAGGAAAATATATATATATAAGATAAAAACCTTACTGCACTGAGCCTGTCTTTCACTATAGTAAGGGCAATTCTTGGCTGATTTTACTGTGGCCTTGCTACCTACCTTTGGAGCCCTGACATGTGTATAGCACTATCAGGGCAGACATGGCAGACCTACTTTTGAGATGGCCAATATTTTGTGCTTCAGGAACAGCCTTGGTTAGCACCATAGCACATATTGCATGCACAGTCAGGGCTGCAATTTCTACTACATTTCAGTGATTAATGGCCTCATAATGGAATACAAGTTTCCTACAGAATGTTGCAATCTCCCTACAAATTTGGCCTTGTCTGCTATTTACTGGCAGGTTGTAGGAACAGTGAAAGATTGGCGTTTCTCAAAGTGCTGGGTGTAGTCCCAGGTACAGAGAAGGCACAGGAAGCAGCTGCACAGCCCTGAGCGAAGCCAGGCTGAAGTGTAACAGTCAGCTGCAGTCACTAGAGGGTACCGCAAGGGCACTTTCTAAAGGGTGCTGAGCCCCTGGCAGGGGGCAAGGGAAAACATTGGGAAGCCCTACTATAGTCAACATCACTCGACAATTGGAATGGTCTATTTTCAAGATAGATCTGCCTTAAAAATGCCAAATCTCAGTCCTGATTTTTTTCTGCAGTAAGTATTTGCAAACACACACATGCCACCCAAGCAACTCATGTCTTTATGGTTCATTTTTAAATCCATTGCAGTCTGTGGATCATGAGTCACACAGTCTCTTCAAACAGCTACAAGGAGCAGAGTGAGAATTAAATTCCTATGTTTTTAAAAAGGGTTACTCACAGAAGGCAAGATGGGGATCCCCTTGTTTATGCACAGCATCATGTATGATTACAGGGCTATGTAAGCAGTATAGCAGTACAAAATGAAAGAGAAAGAATCTCAGCATCTGACTACACAAGATATCACTATGATCCTTAATGAAGCAAGGGAAAAAAATTAGCAACTAGTGACAGAATCTTAGTCACTACTTCTGAGTTTATCCATTAAATACTGTTGTCCTGTATAGAGTAAATAACTGCCAGAAAATCTACTGCACATATTTCAATATTCTTGTATTTTTAAAACACACAACCCTTTTCATGCAATAGCATCCCTTAATGTGCCTGCTGAGTTTCTGTGCTTTGCGCAGACTATCAAGAAGGGATGTTGGATGATGCTTGCGTTATGCTCTTAAGTTCTACCAGATTTCGGTAATAATTTCGATCAACCAGTGCATTCCAGACTTTATTGCCCATCTTTCTTTTTCCATTTCTTCCATCAACCAACCAGTTAATAAGAAAATAGGGAGAAAATGTGTGTGCAATGGATAGCACAGCATTCCAATGAGACACAGAAGTGGACAAATAATAGAATAGTTGCGAATATCAAGCAAAAATGTAAAAGGCTAACTACATTTACTTTTCACTGTAAATACAAAAATTTAAAGTAAGAAGTTTCTGCATTCTAGTCTCAGCCAATTTTGGGCCACACTGAATGTTAAATAAACTATTATTTAATCAAATACAGGCATATTAGTCTCACTCCTGCTGACAACTTCAATTAGAATATTTTTGCTTCATACTAAAAAAAAAAGAAAAAAGAAAAAGCTCATGATCTTTAAACTACTATGGCTTCTGAACAACATCTGGTTACAATTTTTTATATATTCAACCATCAAACTTCTATCTCCACAAAACAATTTACTCAGGATTTGTTTTAATTATCCTGCATTGCAAGCTTCATACGGCTTTGAAAAGGGGGTGAAAGGATCGCTCACGATGCAGACAGATGCAAACTGAAAAGGACTGTACATTGAAAGATGCTTTTGAAACAATTTTAAAAACTGAAAAAAAATTCTTTCTATCATTGCCAGGCAACAAGTGATACTTTAACTGTTTCATTACACAGCATCTCTTGGCTTGTTCATTAACAATTTCAATTTGTTTTTGATTGGATTCAAGGATTAGGACAATCTTTATTTGCACTTTCGTTGGAGCCATACAAGTTGCAGATACGTCTTTTCTCTTTTCCTCATCAATGCCATTGTATTTCTAAAAGTGCTAGCTTAAAACAGAAATAAACCCAAACAGCAAAAAAAGCATCTGAATGTGATAAAGTAGAAATAAAAATGAATTTTATAGCAGCACTGAGAAGCCTTGCTCATACAAAAAAAAAAAAAGGAAAAAAAAAGTTGTTGCTGAATTTTAAGCCTGGGAGAAATTTAATTTATTTTCACAAGACTATTCACCTGTGTAAAGTTAAGCACATCCATAAGCTTTTGCAAGACTGGACCTAAGACAAAAATTAAGAAAATGCCTGAGGTTCTGGTTTTATTAAATGTTAGAGCCTAAGACAGCCAAAAGGACATAACTGTATTTTTCTATAACAAGTCTTGAGGTGCTACACCAGATCAATGAATCATCACTACAAATATAAACTGTTTGTCTTGACGTGATGAAATCATTGTAAAATTTGGAGGATATGAAACTTCTTATTCATTTATTTGCATTACATATATGGATTAATGGGAACGCATTATGGAAAGTTATTATTTATTTTATGAGGTAACTGCTTTGAAATCCAGTAAATGAAACTTCTTTTTCCTGTTTTTCAGTCAGTCGGCACCCATCATTCCCAAATAGTATTTTCAAGGAAATGTCAGGGTTTTTTCTGGAGGCTTCTTCTGATGCTAAGAATGGATTAGCTTAGACGTGGAATGTCATCTTTCAAGATTTCTTTAAAGATGCTCCAAAGAAGCCAGCAGAAGACATAGCTGCAAAAACACAACTTACAGCCATGGTTAACTTATAAACAGTTGAGCTTCACTGGTTCCAGTTCCCAGACAGACATTCTCTTGAATTTAGTACTGGAGTAATATGTGCAGCTTTTTAAAAATTTGGTTTTAGTGACGAAACTTCATTTATGAATTAAAAAGGGCCTGAAGAGATGATTTTATTTTGGTTCTGCAAGATATTCTGCTATGAAATCCACTCATGTCTCTGAATTGTGACCACCAGCCACCAATGGGTCAACACATGCGTGAAAAAAACACCAACACTTTTCAATCCATGGCCAACCATAAAGAAATTGTTCTAACCCCTGAAGCCTACTTATTTAGTTCTAAGCAGGCTGTCTCACTAAACACAGGGTACTACCTTCGCACAGACTGCAAGAATTGCTGAAAGAGTTTCCTTTCATTACAGTAACATTTGACACTTTGCTTGGAACCCAAACTAGGAAAATATGGGAGAATGTGAAACTCTTACAATATGCAAATTGATGAAAAAAGTCACTGCTTTTCACAAAGCCCTGGTTGGCACAGAAGATGATGATGGAGATAAAGCTTTATTCTATCTGGACCAGCCATTCATCCTCCCATTCAAAACCTCACAGTTATACCCAAGATGTGACTGTTCCCCATGGGGTTACAGTTACAACCTCAGCGTATCAGCAAAAAGGATTTGCTGGGTTCATGCTGATTAAAGTGAGGAAACATGAATTGTCACTGTCCTCACTAACACAGTCTGAGAACAAAGGGCTTCAGTATTCTGTGCCATCTTCTATTTCAGGTATGAAGAGCATAAACACACTCAGAACTAACTAAAGTCGCTGATGAAGACTTCTTTTGCATATACACACCCCATCCTCCCCCTCCTCCCAATTCCTATCAACAATCCCAAGGTACATTTTTAGTGTGGTGGGAATTCAGACACGCGATTTTGATTAATGTTAATGCAAGTCGTGTGTTCAAATCCCTGTACGCTACTTTGAGAGTTTATTCTAAAATCGAAATATAATTAAGGTTGCAACACAAACCAAATAAGGCAAGGAAGTGACACTTCATTAGCAACCTACTCATTAAAAGTACCATAGGTAACCTGTTGCAACAGTGTGGAACTATAATAAAATGTTGTAAGTGTTTATATACCACCACTGTCAACTGGCTAGGAAAATAAGTTAAAGACATCCAGACACACACAAAAAAAGGTTCTGAAAATAGATAAATTACTTCTTCAGATTATTTAGCTGTGATATTGGTTTGGAAGAATTTGAGTCCTCTTCCTAGTGACACTTGGAGACCAGCACATTTGTTCTCTTTGTAAATACTAATGAGTAGTCATGAATAATATAGCAGACTGTAAATAGAGAAGAAGAGAAGCTGAAGGGAGCAGGAATGCATACAAGGAGTTTCTGTTTAGTCAGGCTGACAGGTAACAGATAAATGACTTAAAGATTGCTTTCAGTTTTCCCTCTTGCACAAAGCTGTATTCCAGATCTTTATAACTGAATACCAAACATATCCTCTACAGTGAGAAAGGGTATCACGCATGGGGAGAGGTCCTGGGTCCCTAGCACTGCTTTTGATGATGACTGAAGGGTATTCCTTTATTCTCATTCTGAGAAAACTGCCATGCCAGTTTTGTTTGGAGTTTCTTAAATTTTCATTTTTATTTCAAAATTATTATTATGACTGTGGACTAAGGTTCTTCATCTCCTTCTCCACTGCATAAAATACAATGGAAAAAGGAGTTCTTAAAACTCTCTCTTGGAGGGCAACAGTAGCCTTTTTACTAAAGATGAGTAGAAGCTGTCTAAGAAGCTAATGGTAGTGGATTATAATTACCTTTGTAGACTTTGTAGAATGAAGAAAGTGGTTTTGTGTGCATACATGTGTGTGTGAAGAATGGAGGGGAAAGAGAGGAAGATAGCAAGGCCAGGTTCGATGAAGCCTTGGGTGGCATGGTTTAGTGTGAGGTGTCCCTG
>JBAFWW010041768.1:2841-13389 GCA_036873685.1 Agapornis canus
CCTTAAGGAGCCTTCTCTTCTCCAGGTTGAACAACCCCAACTCTCTCAGCCTGGCTGCGTTTGAGGGCTGTTTGCTTGTTCCAGAGGAGCATTCCCCCCATCTCTTAACTCGATAACTCTTTTCAGTCCAGCTAAACAAAGCACAGAAGGAAAGAGAAGTATGAAGCACCATCATCAGTGCAGCAAGTTCTGACCGTGGTAGTTTGTCATGTCATTCATTGCATCCCAGATGACCCAGGTGTCTTTTCTTACCTGTTCTTGCAAAGCCACCATAGACCTTCTGATCATACTGAATTCCATGCAGGGAGTCTGGGACTGTTCCTTGCACGTTGTTGGTTTGAAGATGACAGAATGGGTGAGGAAACCTTTAATGGAAGATGTTGGGAAAGTTGGGCCTTTTATAAAACCCAAGTAAAACTTGGGTAAGAATCTCCAAGTTCAGGGTATTGATTTTCTCATGAAAGCTCAAGAGCTGTGTTTCCTTGCAGGCTGAAACTCATCTCAACTCCTCATGACCAGCTGAGCAAGAGAGATGGGATTTGATGCTATCCAAGGTGTAATTCCACAGTTCATGTCTTTTGCTAGTGCCAGCTTAATAAGTTTCTGCCTCTCGCAGCCATTCATTTCCAGCTCAGCAGCAATGTGGTGCTGTCTCTTCCCTGACTCTGTGGAAAACCAGATGACTGCAAATAACCTGAGTCAAGGAAAGAAGCACTTGTGAGGTTTCTCTTTCGAATTAGAATGATTTGGATGACCTTGTGCACAGCACAGCCCATGGGCAGTTGTGTCAGTAGGACTGAAGGTGACATGAAGTGCAGCATCAGAGGCAGCAGCGAACGCTGGAGGGTGTCCCAGTGTGAAGTGATGCTGCTGTCAGCAGAGATCTGCTCTGGGACCATACCCTGGATGAAGGGGTTTCATGTCCACAGTCTTGTTTATTGAACTATTGCTTTTCATTTCGTTTTATTAAGGATTAACATCTTGCTTGGGCAGGTCTGGGGGGGGGATTCTCCTTCAGGAGATAAGCCATGCCTATGAGCAGTCAGTCAGCTTTGTGGCCAGCTATGAATGTCAATAAAGTCCTGGCAAACGCAGGAGGTATTTATTCAGCCTTGCAAATTAAAACCACTTTTCCTGCTTGTTTAGTGAAGGGAACAACAGAAAAAAAACCCAGACGAATTACAGAGCGGATGAGCTCTCTTGATAGTTGGAATTCATTAAGCTGGTGGTGAAAACGCGGGGGGATTGATGGTGCAGAAAACTAAAGGATGAAGCAGCTTTTCCCCCATAGCTGCTGTTTTATGTTCAAGTTGAAAATGACCAAGCAAAGAAATCCCTTCAAGACATCTGTAGCTGACTTCACAGCCTCTTGTTTCTGTCTTGGTAGGCAGTGCTTCCTCACTGCAGTCAGTATTAATTGCTTTTTCAGCTGACAGATAATACCTCAGTGGCTCCTCCGTCTTCGTCATGCTATTGGGTGTCTGCAGCAGCTCATAAGTGAGATACACGGTTCAGCAGGATGTTCCCATGCTAGAGCCGTGCCCCTGAAGCAGGGGCTCTCTGCAGAGATGTCAATCTGTCATCTCCCCTTGGCTCCACGTGTTATTAGAGGAGAAGAGAAGGGAATTTCAGTGGAGTGCAATAAGTGGAGTGGTTTGTCAGACATAACCTACTTGCGGGCTGTTGTCAGCAGTTCACAGGCTGACTGGGTCTTTTAGCCTGTCAGAGATGGATTGTAAAGCTGTCATAAGGAAAGCTCTAACAAAACCCATTTAGGCAGCTCCTGTTATGGCAGAGCATGGACAGGAAGCAGTAAGGCTGCACTTTCTATGGGTTTCCTACAGGATTATCAGTCCCTTTGGGAGTCTTTCTAAGTTGAGGCCAATAGATGTTCTCTCTGGTTATCCCTGATTAACATGATAAAGTGCCCACAGTTGTCATTTGCAGTTAAAGATGGGATCACAGTTACATATTATTCCGAGTGCTTAACAGCAGGGATCCATCCCTGGAAAGAGAGAGGGTTGCTTACCTGGTAGGTGTTTGCATGCAGCGAAACCACCCGCGACTCATGAGAATTAGTCAACAGCAAAACTAAGCCGTTGTACACTCTATAATCTCACAGTGGTTTAATCACAGATAAAACTTGACTCGTGTAAGTAACCCCATCAGTGTCAACGAAAAACATGTGAATTATGAAGGATTTAAGATTAGGGCTTAAATCACTGCCCTGTCATCTCTGGAAGATTGCAGAGCAGCGTTAGATGTAACTACAGGCACACAGATGTAATTGGGAGCAAAAGCTTGTATCTAAGTCTATGAATTCTTGCTGTTTCCCAAGCTCTTACATAAATATAAAGACATTATCTCCACTGTTCCTCTTCTTCCCTTCCAGTTAAACAAGAAAATTACTCTCAGCTTTTCTCATCATTAAATGAAGGAAGGACAGAGCGGTTCAAGATCTGAATTCATCTTCTAAGACTTCCAGGACCTAATTAGGAGGAGGCATCTCAGAGAAGTACAATAGCTCTCTATCTGCAGTTCATTTGCTTTTCCAATTTAGAAATGACAGTTTACAGCCCTAATGTGAGAGTGTTTCTCATTATCTGTGTTCTAGAAACATGCAGAGTTATTACAAGTTCTGAAAGAAGCTTTCTTCAGAAGTGCAAATGATATAAATGGAAGGATTTGCTCCCTGCATAGTCAGAGATGCTGTTGTCTGCACCCCTTCTGCGGCCAGTGGCAAAGACAGATCCATGCAGGTGGACCCTGGCTTCGGATCCAGCGTGCCCCATGAATGCAGCTGCACAGGAGCAGATGGAGCAGCATGATTTAGCCTTGTCTTGTCCAGGGAAGATGCTGGTGGGAAGTGTCATTGCTTTCCTGGTTTCCCAGATGGATCTCAGGTTTCTTGGATGTTCTCATGGAGATTTTCTTGGAGAGGCGTGTGGTAGCTGTGCTGTTGACAGATACCCTCATGGGAACTGTCCACACTGGTTTGACATCTCTCTCCTCTATCTTCAGCCATCTAGCAGTTGTGTTTCTAGCCTAAGCTGGTTGTTTTTACTATCACTGTGGTAAATGGAATGGGAGATGCAGCTCTGGAGCTAATGGAACTTCCAGAGTTAGGGTTTTCACATGGTTTCTGCCTCCTGAAGAGAAGGAGTTTGAGGATGTTTGGCTGCCCTTAGGAAACCACAGATGGGTTCATCTTGGGTGATGGCTGTAATCAACTAAAATCAGCCTTCACAGGCCTTCCAGGGGCAGGTACAATGCACGCTGAGTGTAAGGGGGGGAAAAGTCAGGTGCTTCACTCTTCTTGAGCACACTCTAGCAAGGTAAAGTGTGAGGCTATTGAAGGGCTGGAGGAGGCAGTTCAGTCCTGCCCGCCCTTTAAGGCTGCTGTATTCTAAGCACACTAAAGCATTAGTGTTCCTTGTGGCATGTTCCCAGCCAGCTGTCTGCTGGGGACAGAGCGTGGGAGATGGGCACGAGCACAGCTCAGCCCTGCAGCTCCCAGCCAAGCTGCTTCCTGACTGCTGGGCTCCACGCAGCCTCTTTCTGGATGGAATAGCTGCAGACTGAATCCAGCGCCGATGTGGCCTGGCATGGTCAGAGCTCTTCCAGTAACTGCAGCGACTGCCTGCGTTCAGAGGCTCAGCCTACTCGGTTCCCTTGGTTTCCTTCAAGCAGTGGTGTTGGCCACCCTCCTGGGCTCCTTGTGCCTCCCCTCTTGTCACCGTGACACAGGCCGTGCCTGTTGTGCAGTGCTGCTCCTGGTGCTGTGGTCCTTGTTGGGAGGCTGGGGTATCCAGCCCAGGTCACCCTGAGCCCCGCAGCCTGCGCAGCCACTCAGCACTGGCTTGCTCTGCAGATGCGATGGGGCTGGGTTTGTGCTGCCAGCTCCGAGGAGGAGGCACAGGGAGGTTATCCACAAGAAAAATACATCTGTGTGAAGGGAGCAAAGTGTTTCAGGAGCAGACTTCCAGGAACAAAGCCTGTGTCAGACTTCTTGGAAGTGCTGCTGGGACCAGGTGGTAAGTGCCAGATCCGGAGAGCCTGCAATTCATGCGATCCCTAACGTTAGGCTTTGGGGCACTCGCTTTTGTCTCACGTTGCAAATGCCACCTCGGTGAGAAGAGGCAGGTGGGCTGTTTGCAGCCTCTCTGCCCGGCCTTTAGGATGAATATTCAGCATCTCAGCATTGAGATGGAGCTTTGTGACTCGCTGCTGCTTGCAAAATGAGCCCTGTTAACAGCTCGCAGGAGACCTTTCACACGTCGGCTCCCTGGCACTAGAGGGAGTTTGGAGCTGTGCTTCCCGGATGGATTTGGCTGGCAGTGGGCAGAGCTCAGCAGACGCAGCGTGTTAATAGGAGACAGCAATGGAAGTGGGATGAAGGTCCTGCTTTTCTGGTGAAGCGCTTGTACATGCTGTCCAGGCTTGTCTGACTAAAGGCTTTCAGAGCCACTGCTGCAAGCAGTTCTGTTCCTATTGGTAGCACGGTAATAGAAAACAGAGATAATGACTCAAACCAAAATCAAGGGTAAAACTAAGGAAGAAAGCATCAACTATTTAGTAGGAAGGATAAAACCCCCAGCATGGATAGGTATTCTTGTGTGGCATTTCCAGTTTATTGTTGCAGGAATATCATCCCGGCTGGAAATAAGCTCCCTCAGGAAGCTGGTTTCATATGGTGGTTTAGATTTAACTATTCATTGTCTAGCACCATTTGAAATCAGTGTTCTTGGAGGAAGAATGCCTGCCTTCATCAGCCAAAGGGATCCTCAGAGGCCTCGATGGGGAAGAAGAGGAGGTGAAGATCTTGCTTGATGGACAGTTGGCTCCAGCACCAAATGAGGTTCCTCAGCAGGCTGGGACTGCAGGGTCTGTGGCCATGGTGACCCTCAGGAGAGCAATGCAGTGCATGCTTTGAATCTCTGCTGTAGTACTGCTGGGCCTCAGCATGTTTATAGTGTCTGTAGGTGGTGAGCCATGGCTTTGGGAGCAGAGAAAGGCTTACGAGACATGAACAGTGCAAGGAAGTGTTCTGCAGAATTGCAACACAGAACAGAGGATGTTAATGCAAATGTTCATGTAAACCTAGTACAAACACTATGGGGAGGGATAAGGAAGAGAACTTCATTTCCTCCACTTGCTTTTCAACTCAGAACCTGTTTCAGCCTTACATAGATCATTTTCTGTTAGTTCTTTACCTCCTTTGTAAGTACCTTGTATCATACAAGACACACAACAGGATTCAGAGCAGGTGATGTTAAATTTAAGCACTAGAGTTGGGGGTGCTCTCGACACGCGTGCTGTGTGTTTGCTTTTTCATTGTGGCATGTTTGGCTGCCTGAATACGCTTTATTTATGGTGTGTGACTCAACTTACCAGCATTGAGGCTGGAAATGCTCACTGTAGTTAATGGAAATGGCCCTCACCAGCATGTGTGAGAACTGGACCATGAATGGTTTGTGATGGTGTCCGTGTTTCACATTGGTTTTACCCTATTAAAAGCTGTGTGTAGCTAATGAGTGATGTTGAAAGTTTTCACTTCCTAAGCCTGTGTTTTAACAGTATTTATAATGCTCTTTAGTGAACGATGCCACAGAGGTAATCCATTAACACTTTAAGGTATTTGGGGAACCTCCAGTGTTAAACACTGTCCAGCATTTTAACTCTTCCTCTTGCAGATCTCAGTAACCCCTTTAGAGGATGACTGATTTCTTTTGGTGTTCAGAGTCAATAATATTTTCTAGCACCATTTGAAATCGGTTATAGTGATGGGGGAATTGCTCCTTGTGACTTTTACACATCAGGCTCCAGAGGCAATCTCTAATAGGACTGAAAACAGTGTGTTTCTTTAGTGAACTGAGTTGCTCAGTGCAGAAATACTGCGTGTTTAGGTGCTTTTATATAGCTGGAGGTTTCTCCTAGGAGAAAAGGCAATCTTTGGTAGATAGAGAGTGTAAAATATGTAACACAAGGTCTTGCTTTAGGTCGTCTGTCTAAAGGTGGACTGGTTTGGAAAGCCACACAGCACTGAGAGTGGAGGCAAAGGGAGATGGTTTTCCCAATGAGAATTACCAGTGTGAACTGAAAGGAAAACGAACTCACCCCATTGGTTTAATGATCCATCCATGAGGTATGAGGAAATACAAAGGTGGCAGCAGGAAACCTTCCCATCTCCTCTCACTGTTCCCTGGACACGCTGAAAGGGAGATGCTGTGAAAGGTTTCATTGCCAGCCCGAGAGCTTTTTGCCTTCTCCTCTCTTCCACCCTCCACAGAACACCAGAGCCATCTTCCCAAGGCCTTCCTCACAAGTCTCCTCTGGAATTTCAGCTCTTCAGACACACGTGCCCATAGATGGGGTGTCAGAGTGTGAATCGTGTCCCCTGCTGCAGCGGGATCTCGTTACCCATGAAGATCATTCCTGAAACTCATCCTTTGACCAGCTTGTCGGACTTGATCCAGCTGTCTGGGAGCTGCTAACAGAGACCAGCCTGCAGCACAGCATCCCTCGAGCAGGGGCTGTTCTCCTAGGTGCACTGGTGAAAGCAAACTGGTGATTATAGACTTTGCCCATTATTCCATGTGGGACAACTCAGAAACAGCTACAGGCTGGCAACGACTGGAGCAGCTTTTGAGCATCCGGGGGGCATTTCTAAGGTTGTGGCTGGTTATTGGCAGCAAATCTGGCTTTCTCTTCCCCTCTCCTCTGTCTCTTCACTGGTATATAGAATCATAAAATGGTTTGGGTTGGAAAGGACCTCAAGATCATCCAGTTCTAACTCCCTGCCATGGACAGGGATGCCTCACACTAAACCATGGCACCCAAGGCTCTGTCCAACCTGGGCTTGAACACTGCCAGGGATGGAGCATTCTTCACTTCTCTGGGCACCCTGTGCCAGCACCTCAGCACCCTCATAGCACCTTCCTTATCTCCAACCTGAACTTCCTCTGTTTCAGTTTGAACCCATCACCCCTTGTCCTGCCACTCCAGTCCCTAATGAAGAGCCCCTCTCCAGCATCCTTGTAGCCCCTTTCAGATACTGGAAGCTGCTCTGAACTCTCCATGCAGCTTCTCTTCCCCAGGCTGAACAGCCCCAACTTTCTCAGCCTTGTCTTCAATATGGGAGCTGCTCCAGCCCCTGAGCATTCCCCTGGACTCCTCTGGACTTGCTGCAACAGCTCCATGTCCTTCCTATGGTGAGGACACCAGAACTGTACAAGGTGCTCCAAGTGGGATGCAAACGGAATGCTGATTGTGCCAAAACAAAGAACACAATGGTAATATGGTCAGATCAAAGGTGGAGTCTGAAACAAGGGGAAAGGTAAGACCAAGGCAAAGTCAAACAGGAACAGTATTAACTGCCCACATTAGGGAAATGCCAAGGGCTGCTGTTCCTCTTGGAGCAGCAAATACATGGGACCAGTGGCTGCCAAAGGTCACCCTGAATTGGCCACAACGTGTCCTTACATCTAGAGACCCATGAGTCCAACCCCACTGTCACACTAATGCTCTTCTATGGACAGTGCTTGAAGTTTGTCTCTGTCCTACCTCCCAGGCTGCCCACCCTCAGACAATGATTTCCAGCAGAGGTGACTTACATTCTGATACTGAGTTAATGATTGACTCTGTAAGTGTTCCTGAGCTCCTGTTGTTAATAAACCTGTAAAAGAGTGTGACCTGGGAGGCAAAAGTCACCTTGTAGCCTGGCACCTGTGTCCTGACAAAGTTTGGATGCAAAAGGTTAGGAGTTAGATCAAAGGTGAGAACAATTAACTTGAGAGAAGAGGGTTCCTGAAATCAAAGCATCCAAGAGCTTGAAGTTTAGGGAGTCCTGAAAGGAAGAAGCCTGAAATATTGCTTCAAAAATCAGATTTGAACATGAACTGAGAGAATAAGCTGGAATTTCCGTGGGTCCTGGTGCAGCATTACCTATGCTTTGTGCTTCATTCCTTACAGATTGATCATGAAGAAGAGACTCCTTGTAGCTTAGTGACATGATTTAATCAAGGATGGATTTATGAGAACAAGAAAATTAAGCAAACATAAAATACACCTTGGAAACTGAATGACTGTGATGGGAAAGAGCCATTTGTGGAGGCAGCAGGATGATTTTTCATTGTGGGAGGACAACAAGACCCTGGCAGGAGGTATAGGGAGCCCAAGCCACATTTATGGGAGAGAGGAGGATCCCAAGAGGTGCAGGACCTTCTCCTGCTGGAGTATGAGGCATTGTCTCACTTATTATTCTTTCAAGCATCAAGGAGACGATTCTTACACTGTGGGGAAAAGGGACTATCTGAACTAGTGGCTGGTACCAGCATTGCTGGCAAGCCAGAGAACGGGATACAATACTTGACCCAAACCAACACAGAGAAGAATTGACCCAAAAAGTTTAATATCTAGATACACTTTTTGTGTGCCAAGAAAACACACTCAAAATGTTTAATGTCACCTTCCAAAACAGAGGCCTTCAGTACTCAAATTATCATCCCTCACCTGGAAATTGGTTTTGGGGCCTTCTACAATGTCCAATGCAGTCAATAGGAATGGGTCTTTGAACGACTTCCAGAGGAGCCATTGGAGTTCCTTCTGGCCACCTTCACAATGTGCTCTGGAACCTCTGTGTATGAGCAGAAAGATACCTGAGCCAGTGGAAGAGAAACATTCCTTGTTACCAGGAAGAACACAGCAACAGCAGCACCGAAGGACAGAGGACACAGAAATTGTTCATTCTAGGAATCCGTTTGATTTTCAACCATAGAAATAATATTTATGAGACTCCAGAAGCTTTAAAAGAAGAAAGAAAACAAGGCAAGCACCAGGAAAATCATTCACAAAGTGCAATATTTGAGAATAGAAAATAGATTCAGCGCAGCAAAACGTGTAACTGGAAATGAGAGAGTAAAATGCCTCAAAATTCAGCAGTTGAGGAATACAGGACATGTTTTGCCAAGAATTATTCACATACATCTGCACAAGCCCCAGCCATCTATTTTTACTTTTTTTGTGGGCCAATAAAGAGAGCTGCACATTGTCAATCCTAAAAATAAGCGCTTAAGCTTTAAAACCCATTTGTATCAGGGTACAGAAAGTGATGATTACGTTCAAATTAACCTTTCCTACAGCTTATGTACGTTCACCCGCATTAGACTGAGGGCACTGCATCACCTCTTCCTCCCCTTTGTACAGGAACAAGAGAAAACACACAAGAGAAAGGGTTGGGTGATCCTAATCAGGGACCACTGTAACCCAATCTTCCTGCTTGTGATCCCCAGAACTCTTCTCTAGGGATTTTGATGCCAGGTCAGTTGGTGTACCCTGTAGGATGGGGGTTCTTCAAGAGGCTGTACTAGGTAAGTCCGCTGTTGGCCTCAAAACGCAAGGTGAAACCCCAGCTCAATCCAACGAAATGAAAAACCTCCCTCACCTACAAATGCTTCCCACTGTAAATTCCAGAGTGTAAATTCCCACCCCTTGTCCTATCATTACAGTTCCCTGTTCATCTGCTTAATCACTCACACTGTGGTGGTTCCAATCAGCACTACCTTCCCTGCATCGCCAATGGTGGCTTTCCTCTAGTTACTCAGTGAATTGGCTTCCAGAGCAGCCACTCTAGCCCAGACAGGGGTTCTCCAAAGGCCACCCTGGAAATAGCCTTAATAATGGCTAAATAAAATGAATGCTGATTTCTTTCCCTATGGGCAAGCTTCAAAAATCAGGTACAATTCTCCAACACAGGTGTACAACCGGCGATAAAGACCCAGAGGTGATTTTCCTAGTGGAGGGACAGTGATTTCCTGGGTTAAGGTTAGGCACAAGGCCTTCCCAGCGCTGGCTTCAACTTTGCCACAGGATAAAGGCAACACCAGTCCCCAACTCTCCTCATTTACAATACTGGAGTATTACTGCTACCAACAGAGCCAACCTCCAGTGGATGCAGATAAACCAGTCCTTTATTCAGCTGCCACCATTTCAACCCAGCTAGTTTCTTCAATTCCCATTGCCATTTTCTATAGTCTGTTAAATTCACCACAGTAATACCCATAGGTGTAAGTTGGGGCACATTAACCCTTGTTTGTAAAAGCCAACCAGAGCTCTCACAGCTCTGGCCAGTGGTTCAGAACACAAAGGATCATTTTAGCAGCATCTCCTTCTGGTTGTCTTTTCTTGCCCTCTTTTGTTTTTCTCTCTCTTTAGAAAACAAACACTGAACCTTCTGGGCAGTCTTCAAGAGCTTACCAGGAGCCACATGTTAACCTCAGCAACAGGAGAGCTGAAAGTCACAGGTTATGGGACAGAAAACCATGGAGACAAGTGGTGCGGAACTGCTGGGACAGCCCCTGAGTTGAAGCGTGGCCAATCTAAAGGGATTCTTCCCTTTCAGCTAACCACTTTATTCACATAGGATCACAGAATTCTTTGGGTTGAAACAGAACTCAAGATCATAGAATCATAGAAGAGTTAGGGTTGGAAAGGAGCTTAAGACCATCCAGTTCCAACCCCCCTGCCATAAGCAGGGACACCTCACACTAA